>VYZS01032186.1:399-13237 GCA_013400695.1 Neodrepanis coruscans | reverse complement strand
AAAAAATATAGAGGAACCATTGATCTTTTTCCCACTTACCTTCAAAAGCTTATGAACAATTATTAAGATGAGAAGAATAAGCCTGACATAGAGCTGTATATCTAAAAACCACAAAACCTTTCTAGATACTCTAAAAACAACATTTAAAGCATTTTTAATGATTTGGATTTTTTTTTCGATAATAACTTGTTTTGACTCGCAACAACTCTTCTGCTTCATACAGATCTTAGTACAAGATAGACCTGCAGGGGCTGACATGGGGTCAGCTAATCCAGGGGGATGGAATACCTCTCCTACAAGGGAAGGCTAAGAGAATGGATTTTATTCAGCCTGGAAAAGGGAAGGCTTTGGTATTACCTAATTTTCAGCCCTCCAGCACCTGAAGGGAGCCTACAAGAAAGAAGGAGGGACTATTTACAAGGGAATGCAGTGACAGGACAAGGCAGAATGGCTTCAGACTGAAAGAGAATAGGTTAGATATTAGGAGTAAATTCTTTATTGTGAGGGTGGAGAGGCACTGGGACAGGTTACCTGGAGCAGTTGTGCACATCCCATCCTTGGAAGTGTTCAAGGCCAGGTTGGATGGTGCCTTGAGCAGCTTGATGTAGTGCAAAGTGTCCCTGACCACAGTACGGTAGTTGTAACTAGATGATCTTTAAGGTCCCTTGCAATCCAGGTCGTTCTGTGATTGTGTGATTACCTGTAGAGACTCACTACTGGGAGATGTTTGTCTAACTTCCTTTTAAAAAACTGCAATACTAGAAGTTCCAAAATGTCCCTGGAATAAGTCCTCTGGAATCTACTTCAGCATCTTATTATGTTTTATTAGGTTCTGTAATGTCCAGCTCAGCTATTTTTGCAATTCAAACTCATTGTATTTGTTACTTTCAGACAGCAGATTCTCTTCTGCATTATAGCTAAGCACACAATTGCATTACCACCATGCTTGAAATCTTCTTTAAATAGCTGTAGACTGTTATGAATTAGACTAAGCAAATAGAATTATTTTTGTTATTGCTGTTTCTTATGGCTTTTCAGAGTTTCATTGTTTCGTTTGGTTCTAGATTCTTTTAGGAGTCCACTCTATATTATCCAAACTGCAGATGAAAATGTCAAATCATTTTTTCACCTTTGAAATTTGAAATATGAGTATTCTTAATTTAATGTTAGAAATTGCCTTGATAATTGAAAAGATAAACATAATTTTAAAAACAAGAGTTAATGTCCAATCAAAATAACATATTTTATCAAGATACAGCATTTTTTCCACCACCGCCAAAGGTGGGTGGATAATACTGTAGGACAACAGAATTTACAGTATTTAAGAAATTTTGGCACCCTGCTAGCAGATTAATTTTTTTTAACAAGTTCAGTTTAAATATTTCATAGGGAAAAAAAAAAGCAAGATTAATAAAGAACAAACTATATTTTAAACAGTACAATTAGATAACCTTGTATGAAACTCCTTCAGACAGAGATGGCAAATATAGATACTAGAAGAAAATAGTAATTACTATTACTTCACTTCTCCCTATTTTACCATTTTCCTAACTCCAGCATGTAAACTATACCTTCCAAAAGACAGTATTAAACAGATTCAGATAAATATGATAGTACAATCAGTGAAGTTCACACTGAATTGGCTTTTGCAATGTGCTTTTGAAAGACAGATGATCTGTCTGAAAAGAGATCTTTTATTTAAGCAGATGACAAGAAATATTTGGCTTGATATTAGCCATAAAACAAAAGCACTTCATTCTGTCCTGAGTTAATCAAAGTTCAGCAAGAACCAGGACTGCCACATGAAAATCTGCACGCTGCCATTCCAACATTAGAAAAATGATGCTCCTTTTTGGGTGAGTCATTTGACTTGCACTGCAGAAGCTATGCATTTTCTTATCTTGCAGGAGAACACTCCCCTCATGTTTTCCATCTTGATTCATGATTCATGATTCACTCATGATCGTTTGATGATCCTAATAGAACAACGACCTTCTTCTTGAAGGCATTCAGGCAATCCTGGAAGTGTTTGCAGGCGCATGACGGGAATAACAACTAGGTTGGAAATATAAACAGGAAATTCAATAAGGGTGGATTTTCTAACACAGGAGTCAAGGGGCAGCTTTGTCAGTGACTTGCATAATTGAGCCCTAAGTGAACCCAAGAGAGACAGAATGGATGAAAAGGGAAACACTGCTTCATTTCACAACATAGTTCAGTGATGATTTTCTAAGTAAGACTCTCCTGTCCTTAATAAATTGTACATGATGGTAAATCTGTTTTCAAAACATTTTTTTTAGCTAAACAAGATTATCATTAAAATCTTAACCTTTGGAATAACATGGTGACTTTTTTTCCCCAAAATTTTCCTTCCCAATAATGAACTGTATTTATTGGAAATAGGTACTTGTTGGAAGTAAGAAACTGTCTTTTTAGCAAAGATGCGATGGTGAATTCTCAAGGTAAATTATTATGGCAACTTATTTCAGTTTTTCTGTTACTCATGTATTTGTCAAGATGGAGGCTTGTCTGGAAGAAGCTGTGATAATTGGCACATTACTTCATTCTACTATCATTGTAGTAATTCATTTTTCAAATCAGTTAAGAAAAGAGCATCTGACTCCAAACAAAATTAGCAGAATTAGAAACATTTCTTTATGTACTCATCAGGGCCTTGGATACAGCACAGACATTTTCAACATACCTTAGTATGTATTTGTAAACTTCATAATGAAATGTTTTGATTAAACCAACTATTAAACAGTTATAAGAATTTTGAAAAAGGCTGCCATTGTCAAGCAAATCAAAATGCTCGTTTCATAGTAAGATGAGACATGTAGGCAAACTGACTCTGGAAATTGTCCCTTTGTGGGGGTGAAGAGAAGCACAGTGGGAGATCCCTTCCCTGACTGATGATGGGCAGAGGACCAAAGTGCTTCTGGTGCAGAATTGATACTCAGCCAGTTGGCAGCCCCAGAGCACCCAGGGACCCTGCAGAAGTGACTGTGGCAACAACCCTGACATATCAATCCTGCACTCACTATGCTTGTGGTAGTGCAGTGCTGGTGGAATTTAGGAAAGAGAGGACTTTTGTGTGAAAGAGCACCTTCTGGAAATGACAATTCACTTCTTAGTTGAGGACATTTTTAACCTTGAATACAGTATTTAGCATACCAGGGACCCATGCAAAGATTTGGGAGGATTTTAACTGTGTCATTCAGATACTTAAATATGCAGTATTTCAGTATCTGTGTAAGTATTTAAGAATGTCTGTTGTTTTCATTTGTGTTCAAAAAAAAAAGTAGTATGTTTTTCTAGTCTACTCTAGATAACTTCAGTGGTCCTATTCATGTTAATAAAAGTCATGCGATACCAGCATAAGCCAACACAGAAATTATCTCATAGTGATGTTTAAAGTAGTAGAGAAAAATGCATTCATTCCCAGTAATACTGGATTCTTTTTGCCCTTTCTTTTTAATTTCTATTAACACAAATTATTTGAGCATTAGTATATTGTCCTTAATTAGCTTTCATCTTTCCCCTTTTGATTTAAATATTGCCAAGCTCCATTAAACTGGCTTTGTGTATGCCAGAAAATAGTCTACTAGTGAATTCCAAGTATGCATCTTTGTCGCAGTGTAAATTAAAAGGTCACAAAAAGTCACCTAATCAACTGGTACATATTCTCTTAATTGTACTTTTAATGTGTGAAGAACACAAAAATTAGCAGATAAAAGGTGTTGTGTTCTAGTAAAACATCAGGCATGCCTGAAGTGTAGTCAGACTACATAAGAAAATGGTTCTAATATCTGTTAAAAAACTTTTGATATGGGTCCAGATCCCTTTAATTTTAGTTGATAGTGACTTGCTCACTACAACTGTTCCTGCTGTTGGCTCCTTTGCTTCTCAGAGCAAAATTCAAGCTGCCCTTCTCTTTTATTTGTGGGATGTGCTCTGTCCAGGCATGAATGTAGGAATTCTATGGTACTTCTCAGTATTTATCTCTCTTAATTCCCCCAGAAGGTGTGTTTATACTGTGTCATTTCTCTAAAGAAACATTGTCAGGATGAAAAATGGAAGCCCTAGGAGTTAGGAAAAAATTAAGATGCTGAGACTCTGCTTTAGCTTTATCTAGTATATGCAAAAATTGATGGATAACAGCTGCAGAATTGGTATTTACCTAATCCTGTGAAGTGCCGGCTCCTCTGAGTGATAAAATGCACCTCAAGTTCCTAGCTTTTCTGAGAATATATTTTTCCCCCTTTTAATTAATCAGAAAACATACTGTCTTGAGCTGAAATCTACACTCTTTCCACAATCATTATTACTTTCTGATATATATGTGGAACTTAGGCATCACAACTTCCAACAATGTGTCATCTTTCAACTAGATATCATAAAACAAAGATCAGTTTAAAGGCAGTCACTCATCATCAGATTGGAAACGGCTCACTTTTTAGGACGTGTCTAGTACTCTATCATAGTTCTAAGAATTCGAATGTTTCAAATTATGAAGTTTAATCTTTGAAGACCAAGCAGAATATAACATCTTACATACAGGTGCTATGAAATGGCAGCTTTCAAATTGTTTTGCATTTGTAAAAATTGTTTGATGAAAAATCTGAGCAACCATTTTTGCTCTAGAAATTCTTATCTCCTGTCAGGAAAGCAAGATGGTAGGCTACATGGAAACAAAAGCATTCATTGTAATGACAGTCTTTTGCAAAAGAATTCAAATTTTTCTTCAGAAATCTTGGTGCAGTTTCAAAATGTCAAAACAGTTTCTGTTTGCTAGAAGAAATTATGTGTTGACTAAATTAAAGCGCATTTTCCCTGAAAATTAATTTTTAATGCAGAAATGGTCAAAACTGAGTTATTCATTTCTGTAGCTAAAAAAAGACAGTAGCTGAACTGCTCTGTTATTACTGATGATGTAGGATATGTGGTAAGCCCCAAACCTAATTCACTTACTTATTTGTTGCATACAACTGAATGTGAAAAAAAAGGAAAATATGAGCAGTGGCAGTCTCGACTGTTACTAAGGACCAAATTTTGTAAAGAGACTTCCATATAATATGACTAAAATACAATGCAAGTGGAATTTAGACACTAAATTACAAGAAAAGGAAAAACGGTGTGAAAGATCCTTTCCACTGGAATTTTTACTTAGTTCCAGATTCATTTTTGCTGGAACACATACACAATACCAGAAAGTTCACAGACATGCGGCCGTTAAATAACTGCATTCAGCTCCCCAAAATGTTTCCAAGAAGTGCATTTCCAACCCTCATGTGAAGTTATTCTTGAAACAGACTGTCATGATCTTGTGCATAAATATTTGTGCTGGGAAGACTTTCCATAAATAAAGCTTGGAACATAATCAGGCAATAAAAAGGAGGTATGTTACTTTTATAGATAAGGAGTGTTTCCAGAGAGGTTAAAACCAAACAAAACAGAAAAAAAAATCTTCTGAGTATAGATGGATGTACTAATAATTTTAACTGTGTCAGGATGTTACTTTCCAATGCAACAAATTTTATATATTCCTGTGGTTGAACAAATTTTGGTTCTATAGTATGTTTTTAGAATTGTTGCCTAAAACTTAAGATGGTGTAATTCAATCTAGATTATTGAGCAGAGTATTATATGTACTTATTTTATAAACTATCAGTCCTCACTGTGAAGTTATTTCTATTTTCACTTTTTTGAGAAGAGACTTCACCATAAGATGGGTCCCAAAAGGCTTGACAGAAGCACTTTTGAAACTATTTACATTCTTGACACTGCATAATAAAAATTTTATTCTGTTCTTTTGTGACTTTTTTATTGCTTGGTTTTGAAACATCATGTTTTATTATCTTTCAGTCCTGTTATTAATCTTGAGCAATAAGATAACTGTAATGACCTGTTTTAATAAGCCTATTACATATTTCTACGGTGATTTGACATACCTAAGTGCAGTAAAATGGTTTATGACGAATAAACAGCTGAGTATCACATTCATATCCCTGGAAATGAAGAGATTGTAGATGAGAAATAAATAATTGAAGAAGACACAATCTGGTTATTTCAGTTGCTGAACTCCTAAGAAACAATGTGAGACTGTCGTGAATGAAGCCTTGCACTTCAGTCATAACAGAGATGCCACAATACACTTTATTGATAGAAAGGAGAGAGTTAACAAAGTTCAGTGGTGAATGTGACAGTAGTTTGACAAGATTCAGTGGCAAGGTATGCTTGGTTACTTACTGCATGGAGGATGAGGACAGACATAACCATCAAGGAGACCCTCCTATTGAATCATGAGGCTCAGAAAAGAACCCCTTGCTTTCTAAACTCTTTCTCAGAGAGGAGTCTGGGTGCAGCTGGATCCATTCCTTGTCCCAGACATGGTCAGTGGTTTATGTCTGAAGGACTATATATGCACGATTAATCCTTTTTATCCCTTAGCTAAGATTTCAAAACTAAGCATGCTATTAATCACTTAAAGAGAATCTATTGTGGCAAAGAATGTCTCAGCCTCAAGGAGTAATCTTGGGAGATGGGAAAGGGTCGGTCCTGGCATGCAGCCTGCTGATGTGCAGGAGAGCTCAGCGGGCCCTGGGCTGCCCACTATTTACGGAGTAAACATAATTGACTTCTAGTTGTATTTGCAGACCAGCAAGATGTCTGGGCCACAATTCCAGACAGCCCTTGTCTACCCTGTTGCCGTCTGCCCCCATATCCAGAGTAAGCCGGATGAAGCCATTACAACCTCACTGGAGGTTGTGGCTTAAGCAAGGGGACACCCACAGTGTGTTAGACACTATGGGGCTCTATGCTTAAGATCCAGGAACTTTACAGTCTGATCACAGAATCATAGAATGGATAAGGATAGAAGGGACCACAGTGGGTCATCTGGTCCAACCTCCCTGTTCAGGCAGGATCATCCCAGAAAACATGGCACAGGATGCATCCAGATGAATTTGAATATCCCCAGTGAGGGAAACTCCACATCTTCTCTGAACAGTCTGTTCTGGCATGCAGTGACCTGCCTGGTAAAGTTCTTTCTCCTATTCAGGTAGAACTCCTGCACCTCAGTGTAATGGTTTGGCTTAAAAACCACAGGGGAAGACAAAGAAAAAAAAAACCTCTTTCTCCTATGCCCACATTTGGCTGGGAGGAGTAGCCAGGTTACCAAGGNGGCAATTACCCCCATTTATTCCCCCATATATCTACCCTTTAATAAATTGTTGCCTTCCCTATCCGTCTCTTGCCCATTGATAAACCTAATATTGTCCAAAACCAGGACACTCAGTTTCTCCACTTTGCCTCTTGTACTATTGTTTGGCACCACTGAGAAGAGCCTGTTGCTACATAGAACATTCCTATGTTTTAATGCATCAGTATGCATTTATATGGATGCAGATGTCATATTGGAAAGATTTGTTTTTGAAAGTGTCTGAGTCCTAAAGGGCCATGGGTATGAAAGCAGGCTCAGGCATCTGCTTTTTGCTCTGGCATCTATATGGCCATTCAGGTACATATGGGCTTGACTGGTATGAGAGCGCATATTCAGAAAAGTGCATGCCTATAGTGTCACCTTCTCAGCAATTTCATGAATAAATATATAAGTGAAGATCTATTTCTATATCAGTTTATAGCCTTCTGTATTTTCACGTGTGTGTATATGGAGCTTTGCCACTAAGACCTCGGAAGGTTGATGCTTAATGTTGTCTCATGCCTCAGACAGGTGCACTAGGTGTTCTTGGAAGACTAGCACTCTACTGTGACAACATTCATTTGCATAGTAATACAAGTCCAGGCTTTTTTATGGGCAAATGTGCCTGCAGTGTGACTGACCAAATAGCACTGAGCCAGCATTTAGGGATTTGTCTGTGCCTTTGGGTTCCATTAGTCTGTATTAACAGCTGGCAGCATGAACTAATATTGGCTGTTTTCTCTCTTTACTTTCTCACATCCCCGCTACTCGGCTGTTTGAACATTGATATTCTTTTGAGGAATTCCTTTATTTTCCAAACTAAACTACATGTGATGAAAATAGCCTGTTATTTCCCATTCAAACACTTGGGATTTGGACTTGGGTTTTTACCGAAACGGCTACACAATGAGAGGAGAAATGCTGTGATGTGACCAGCCCTTAGCACATCTAATGAAGGGAGTAGTGAGAAGCTTGACTGCTTTTGGGAAAGTGTTAGGTTCATATTTATTAACCACATTTAAATTCTCAGAAATTGGTATTTTTTCACAGATTCAAAAGACACCAAACTGTCTCCCTGCATGTGCAGTCATACAATTTCAAGTGAATGTTTTCTGTCTCTCCAAATTCTTCCAAAATTAAGAGGTAAATTTAGAATTTGATTTTTATTTTGTATGATAATTTATAAGGAAATTAATTATTTAAATTATATTGGCAAAAAGACTTAACTATATCCAGTATTCTGAACAGAAGGAAACTCCCTTTGCCCTGCACTCCAGCCAGCCCAAAATTGTAAAATCATGTTATTAGCTCACACATAAAGTCATATAGTATGATGATATAGTCGTGCAGTTTCAAACTTTAAAATACATTGACTGTGAAATTAAATAAATAAAAGACATTAGCTGTGAAATATTTTTAATATTTTGTGTTTTGACTACTTCTGTGAGAAGAACATATTTGTACTCTTGTCTTTAAATTCTTTAATAAAAACTATATTTTCACTTAAGCAGGATAAAGTGACCATGTTTGGATCATGGCAAAAAGTCTTAATTAGGACAAAACTATAAAAAATAAACACCTAGATCCATGAAGCTACGGATAATCAAGGCCTGCAATTCACCAGACCTTTCAGTTCTTCTACAATGTATTTACTCAGTTTCAGTAAATTGGAGACTTAGATTGTGGAGAAGTCACTTCCAAAAACACAAGGGTACCTGTATCTCTTACTAAGGGAAAGGGAAATAAGTCAAAGTGATTATTTTAGCAGTTTGATGTACAGCAGCTGGTGCATTATAAACCCATGGTGTTATCTTACTGAGCAATAATTTAAGAGTATAGTTAGTTCGCTAAGTTGTTTTGTGGTAAAATGATGGCTGCAAGAGACTTGGAAATTTGAGCACACACTCACTTCTGTTCCTCATTTCTTCTTCTGTTCAGCTAGAGATTTGTGAAGGCTCTTAAAGCCCATCTGCTGCATAAACAACCTGAAATTTAGGTCAAACCAAAGGGATAATAAAATATTTGAAATGTAAATAATATTTCCTTTACTGAAAAATCCTCATCGATTTTCAGTATATATCTTTCCATTTTATCTTTAACCTCTCTGTATGTATTTCAGGTATCTTTTGGCATCCCATACTAATCTTCAGGAACACTGAGGGAAACAAAATTATCATGAACCTTTCAGAGACAGAAAAAAATAGTCTCTAATAATCATACACTGTGCATGTCCTCTTTATAAGCTACCGTTAGAAATATTTATGCGTTATGTACTTGTTCCAAGAAATTACAGTACTGTGTGTATTCCAGAGATAACACGTAGAGGAATCTCCCCAGTATGTTTTATTTATTTTGTATGTTGGTATATATTCTAATAATAGACAGAATGTGGGGATTATTTTTTAGTATTAATGTTATCCTATACATGGAAATACACAAAAAGAAAGGTCTTAACTGGAATAAGCCAAACACTTTGACTACTGTATTGACATTTATGCTTGAGAAAGTTCAGGCCTGGAAGCTCTTGCAAAACAAGTTAAAAGGCCAACCCCAGCCTCTGACCCAAAAAGGAACATTTCAGTTCAGGCTCAATCAATTGAAAATGCAGGGTAAAATATGCCTTTAGATGACAGTTTGATTTACAAGATACACAAATATTTCCCATCAAGCTGAACTAATTCGGGTTTGTATTTTGACTGTGTATGTGGAATATCTATAATTTATTTATGACCTATTAAGGAGATTGTTTCCAGTGTGTAAGAAATCCTAATTAGGACCACTGTTTTTAAAAAGGAGTCTCACAATTTCTTTTATATCCTGTCATCAAAGAACTAAGGAGAAAGCTTTTTTCTTGTTTTTGTGGGATTTAGTTTGCTTTTCTCCTTGCTGTCTATTGTCAAGGGGCCATGCACTTTCTATTGCACAGTTGTGTCTTTGAAGTCTCCAAAGAATTTCAGAATTCTCCTAGAGAGTTTATGTCTTGAAATACTTATTTCCCTCATGAATTCATGAGGGAAAATTCCCGAGGGGCTGTTGGTGTCAAACCATCTGCAAGAGCTGTTGTCTTACTCTGAAGACAGGGGAAACAGCATTAAATAATGTTTGAGACCCAGGGTTTCATGGAGGGACATTGGCATGAGAAAGTCTTCCAAAGTTATTCCCATTCACCCTTCTGGCATACCATGTGTTGGCTGCTGCTCCTGGCTTGAGGTGGAAGAACAGAGGGCCATAGACACCTGGAGACACAATGACGTACAGATCAGGATCAGTATTACTAGATACCAGTGAAAAATAAGTAACAGACATTTAGTTAAAAGACAAGGAAGATAATATTCAGAAGGACTAACATATTAAAATATGTTAATACAATAAAGACAGTGGTCCAGATACTGTACAGAGTGGCCAAAAGCCAGCACAGCTCACTGCTGCAGGGTTACTTGGACCTGTTTAATCAACGTAATTATTCCCACAACACCCACTCTTGGGCATAAAGGGGTAGCAGGAGTACAGTACATATGCTGTGAAGTATATAAGACTTTACCATTTTTCTAACAATATCATCAATTACACTTTGATTTATCCTGAGACCAGAATGGGCAGCCAGGACTAAGTGTCACTAAGGCAGGATTTGCATGCAGCTTTCCCTTTGTCAAGGTTTTTCAGATTTTCAAATTTACAAGACAACATACTCCATGATTTCAACTTTGTTTCCTGATCTTATTAAGCAATATAATAAAAATGACAAACAGAGGCCCCATTAATTTTTACCCAGACTAGTCTATCATATTAATCAACTTATTCACCATTCAAGTGAATAATATTTCATGAGATTTCGTAACTTTTAACCCATGACTCTTGATATCATATATCTATGAACAAAAGAAAAGAATTGGTTACCTAGACAGCGGTGAAAATGCTAATCCTTCCTCTTTCATAATGGTGTGTGCATCCCTTGTATCACACTGGGAAGCTGTAAAACCTCAGCTTCAAAAGTTTTTTGGTTAAGATCATAGAATTATAGAATGGTTTGGGTTGAAAGGGACCTTTACAGGTCATCTAGTCCAACCCTCTGCAATGAGCATGGACATCTTCAACAAGATGTTTTATACTCTCCAGCTTGGAGGCTTAGTTTATGTTATTTCTGTAAGTTGGTGGATTCTGAGGAAACTGCCAGATAAAATGTAATGACTGCATCAGAAAGCAACTTGCAGATGATCATGACTAAACAATGCCCTTTCAGCTATTTTTGACCACCTGTCCTACCTACCTGGTGCTCTCACTTTGACCTAATGCTGCTACTCTCAGCGTAACATCAGGTCATAGCATGAGCCAGTTTAGTCAAAATCTGAGCAGGAGTTAAGTAAGCAGTCACACCTTAGACCATTTTGTACATCATACACAGATGCCTCAGCATGACTGGTAAGGGGCAGCAGAACCCAGTCCTGGAGTGTGTGCCATTCAGAACTGTCACTCTACATCCTCAGCACTGGTTGGTGTGAAAATGTAACGTGATGTAATTGAGGCCAATCAGTTTGTATATTGTGTGACAGAAGGGATATAGTAGCCTGGTTATGCACGCTTTTGTCTTAGACTTCTAACAGAAATACATACACAAAATGTGTTTACTTGAAACCCATGACCTCGTTTGTACTACTCTCTCATCATAAAGTTGCCTTTCTCAGGGACAGGAGTATTAATGAAGGTAAATATACTGCCATACTCTCCCTGTATGACTGTGTAATTTATTCTTTTAGATTATAGAGAATCAGCAGGTTTTTGAACACTGTGGATACCAGGGCAGTGCCCAGGCAACCAGTGTGGAAGACTCTGTTCTTTCAGATAAATTAGTAAAAGTAATGGGGTGGATCCATCTTATTACAGGAAAATGTATTAAGGCAGATTAATGCTGTTAGGCTGAATAACACCATAAAGTTGGGAGACCTTCCCAGGATCAGGCTAATGGGCTGCCAGCTCCAGTGAGGGGTGTGGGGTGCATCTTTCAGCAGTGAATACCAACAGAAATAAAGGTACTGCTGAAACTGAAAGGCATCCTAATATAAGGACTGAAGTGTCTCCTGCATCTGGAAGTATCTTTATTTTTCCAAGGGAAGCTTTCTTGAGCATCCTTCATTTCAAAAGCATGAAAATAAAGTTGACTGAATTTACTGGTACAGCTTTCTGGGAAATAAAAGCAGGAAAACCTTTTTTTTAGTTATTGAGGACGAAACCAAAAGGGTTTGGGGTCAAAGCTCACTCCTTTCATAGGCTTTTATTTCTTCAACATACATTTGATTTCTGCATAGATTTGGTATTAGCTAAACTATTTTACTTGAATGCTGTCATGTCATTTTCTATACTGGTCCTGCCAGAAGAATATTGAATGTTTTCCTCTAAAGCTTTCAGGTGTATTTTCAGGAGTGCCTCTAGGGCTTTTTGTTTCTTCTTATACCTCAAAAGAAATCTTGCATGTGCATCCTTTCTTTCTTCCTCTTTGCATTCATCAAAAATGAACAAAGGATGATGTGGACAGTGAGTTACAGTCATACATAAACCATACGTCTGTCTCAAGTTATTGCTGTGAAAGCTCTGTTGAAGACGGTATTTATTGAAAGCAGCTTTTGTATATCAGTAAATTCA
>VYZS01032184.1:0-11198 GCA_013400695.1 Neodrepanis coruscans | reverse complement strand
TTGGCTAAATGCGAAGGCATAAATGTGACTCAAGGACTAAACAGCTGCCCTGAGTCTGTGCTACCCCAAATGTTAGGTGTGCTTTGCTCCCTGTATCTCATGTTTGAGTACCCTACCTTTAATTAACATTTTCAGTTTTAAGAAAATATTGCTATAGAGTGTTGATTTAAAAAATAATTTCTTTGCACTGACCAATAGCCTTGAGCACAGCAGGCAGCCAGAATGGGGTGGTTTGATATATTTCACATAAATTTCAGAGCCAAGCCAAGAAAAAGGTCAGATTATTTAGCCAAGCCCTGCCTTTGCCAGGATTCTCCTTCCTAGCTGGTATATTTGTGCTGGCATATACATGAGAGGTTCAACTTCAGCAAAGGTTATTTCTGCCTGGAACAGAATGAAAGTTGCTTCCTACGCATAAGCCACCTCAGAGGCTTTCGGGGGATTCAAGAAAGGGCTGAGTTGGCTGCTAGAAATGCAGCAGCAGAGAAGGCAGACAGTGTGCTTTTTGCCTCTAGTAGTTCCTGTAGTGTTGAAAATCTTTTTTTTTTTTTCTGAGGGGTTCATTAAGTGAAAATAGCCATCATGTTTCTAAAAATCAATCAGACTTCCATAAAACGCAAAGCTGTTTCCATGCCTCATTCCAACCATGTTATTTTCACGCTGCTTTGCTGTTATATCCACATGGGAACGTTTACTGTATTTAGCAAATGCTTGAAAAAGAGTTTGCAAAGAAACAATTACAGGGTTCATTGTGAAAGAATGTCTTTTCTTTAGCAGTCATGAAACTAACTAGTCCAATAAGCCAGCCATTTATGAGCCATCCTGACAGTTAAGAAGTGGGCAGTAATAAGGAGCTAGGCAAACAGTCTGTAGTAACCTTCCAGCCCAGCAGGCATCCAGACTTTGTACTAGATTAAAAGGAAACCAAGTAAAATCTCCCACATAAGTCAAATAGATCCTAAGCAACTAGAATCAAGACAGATCACATTGCCATCCCAATATTCGTTTTGATTCTATGTACTTTTAGTACCAAAGATGTAGCTTCATAACAGAGATGCCAGGCTCAGTGAGCACATTTGGCATACTTATTTCTGCAACAAAACTCTTCCGATTTCTGCTTCCTCCTGGACCACACTCATGCAGATTTTCTCTCCAGCAGTCCTTTGACACAAGAATGACTGAAAAATTGAATATTTATAATGAAGATACGGTCTTTGCAGTTTTAAGACTCCAGAAATCTGAGCCACAAAGGAATGCATTCAGACATTCAAACACAGGCCTTTAGTTGGAGTTAAAATAATTTGAATTCCAGTGTCTGCCTGACATATATGTTGTTATAAATTCATAAAACTGCTGTTCAGAAGCCCCTAAAAGGACTGTGAAAGAGATTCTTTAAAAATTTGTGGCACAGCACAGTCCTGCTTTTTTTTTTTCCATTTCTGTATAAAAGTTTAACACACCCTGTGGAACCATTTTAACAGAGTTTTTCTTTGGGGGAAAGGTGACATGTTTGGTGTAAATAAAAACTTCTAAAATTTACAAGGATGAAGAAAGATGTTGTAAGCCCAGGAGCCCTGTGGTGCCTTGAAACAAAAGCTACAGTCACTGCAGGGCCAAGCAGCAGCCCACAGTGTTTATTGGTGTTAGCACTTGAGGGTATTTGCTCTTGCCTGAGGAAGTGAATTGTAGATGTCACTTGGTGATTCAGGCAAAAATCAAAATAAGGAATGGATTTCTACAGGCTAAAAAAGAAAAGGTAGTGAACAGCAATTGCACAAAAAGCGTACAGTTAGAAGTCACACCAGTGTGTTTACAGCAAGCTGTAATTCAGTGTGGCCCAGAGGATACAAAAAAGGTGGTGAAAAAGTGAGTGAGATGATGCAAACAACGTGACAGAGCCTAATCTCCTGGTAAGTGTGTGTTTAAAAGATGGCAGAGGTGCCACCTGTGGAGCTCTGCAGTTGTCCTGGCAGCTGCTGACATGTCTTACAACGTTGTCGTGCTCTGAAGCACAACTGACATTTGTCTTACAATAACTGTGACTCACAGGTTTAGTCTGTGCCTAGGTGGGATTGATAATGATGTACAGGCCTCTTACTAAGCCTTTGTAAAATAACTTAACACAGAAGTCTCATTTATTTAACAGTTGCTATTTGTGTCACGGTACAGAGGCATCTTAATGCTGAAGGTGGTATATGACATTACCACAGATTGTGTCCCCTTGAAGGCATCAGTGGGTAATTAGTGCAGGAGTTTTAAATCTGGGAGGGAGATACTTGAGAAGTGAGAAGGAAGGTGCTGGTGGATGATCAGTCACATTGCACTGCGTTCATCACACATATTAAAAAGAATGTGGTGCCACTGTCCTTGTTCTATGAAGTGATGAACCAAAGATGATGTGGCCACTAAGGCCGGTGAGATAGACCCAGGACAAACTACTCCAAGAAATGGATCCATGACATGGAAGTGGCATTTTCATCATGCTGTCTCTCACTGTGCTAAAAGATCAGTCATTGCACTGATCCAATCTCTATTGAATTTCTATTTTAAGTAATACCAGCTTTAAAAAATAGCTGTTGGCACACTTTGCACCCCAAAATCGTCCAGCAACTACATTTCCAAAAAGTCTAGCCTTCAAATACTTATTCTGGAAAAATGAAAACTGGCGAAGTTGTGAACAGTCACTAAGTACTTTTCCAATGCCATTGATTTCATGAGAAAGGATCTCAGATGCTGAGGTGATGGGGGCTCTGAAATGTCCTGGAAGACACCACTGTGTAGAAAAATGTGTTGTTTGTCATGGGTGCTTCATAGTCATCTGCAATGACTGAGGTTACATGGACACACCACTGCTGCTTTGCAGCAAGGCAGTAGAACTTTTGACACCACATTAAGGGACATCCTTACAGCTTAGGTCACTAGCTAAGACAGTTCTCTAGCCAGGTTGTCCCACCTATGCTTCAAGAAAAAACCTGTACAGGGGCATTGCTGGACAGGCACGTATTTTTCCGTGTCCTTCACTAGAGCCCAGACATGGAGATCTGGTGCAAAATAAGATCTGTGTGCTCTCTTACCAGAATAAAGTAATGCCTCAGAACTGACAAATGGTTAATGATGGCTTTTTCTGATCTGACTGAAAAGCCTGCTTGTTTCTTCTGGAGGGAGAATTTCCACAGATAATGGAGGTCATACAGTCTCTCCTCTTTGTTTCTCCTTCTTCAGTGTAAAGCCTCACCGAAAGCTGATCCTATTCTCTAAACCTTTTACAATCAACATGAACTAGAAAGAACATTAACTCGTGCTTTGCTGGTCGTTCCTTCCTAGGGAGGATTTTTGTTCTAAAAGCTGGCTATAAATGAGGACAGGGTGGGTTTTTTTGTTTAACGGTTTTTTGATAATTTTGCAATACTTAGGATTGATTTTAGTTACCTATATTTACTGACTCGGACAAGTACATACACTTGTTTGGCTAGATGCTTTTTATGCTGTGTTTCTACCGTCCTTTCTTATGATCTGAGCCAATTTTGTATCGATGGACTGTGCTGTAAGACAAATGTTCAGTGTGAAGCCAGGTCTATCACCATATAACCCAAGTGGTGAATATATTCACTAGCCCACTGACTTCTACCAGTCCAGGGAATGTCTGCTTTGACTTTAAAAAATGCTGTTGGAAGTACACCGTGGGTGGTTTGGGGTTTTTTTTCCCATGGAAATGAGGTTTATGTCTCAAAGAAAGAGGATGAAGCTGACCACAGTAGATCAGAGAGAGTCTTTAGCAGCCCAGCCCTAGCAGGAGGCAAACTGAACTGGAGCATTATGTCTGTGCAGGAGGGGACAGGATCAGAGCTCTCATCTGCAGCCCAGATGATAAAAGAGATCTTGCCTGACATGTGGAGGAAAGGTGGGATTTTTTTTCCCTTTCCTGAAAAATGTGACTTTCCGGTACCACAAAGCAGTCTGCAATGCACTAACCCCATCTGTCCCAGGAGGTCCCGAGTCACACACAGCCTTTGTGTCTCATTGCATTTCTCTCACTCAAGTCAGCCTTGGGTTGGATAAGTTCAGGTCTGGTTTTAAGCCCTGGAGAGTCATGATCTCCCATACAAAGTCAGAGATGTAGTCAGAGAGTTCAAACAGGTTTTCCTGGCTTTATAAATTGCTAGTGCCTCCGAATGGGAATATTTTTGACTGGATGTAGCAATGTGGCAGAGAGAAGTCCTCACAGCTTTTGTTCTGCCAGCCTTTACGTTGGCCATGAGACACTGGAAAATAAAGTCATATGGATACTTTGTTGTGAGGTGATCATGGCCCAAACCTGTGAGAGATTTTGATCTCATAAAAAATACCTTCCAATATTGAACGTGTACATGGAACAGGCTTAAATATAATGAGTTGAATATTCACATTCCATTCGCACTAGTGGCATTCAGCCTGGGCATAAGAAATTCTTTTATTTCAGGAGCCTAGCCTTCTTCAGTATAACTCTAAACAGAACCTATACATTTACGTGAGCAGAAACGTGTGCCTTTGTTCTTGCTTTCTTAGATACAGGCACACTCTCTGGACTGGCTGCAAGGGGATGGCCCACACTCAGATCTAAGGCTCTGAACTTCCTTATCTGCCAGTGGTTTTCCACACGTGCCAAAACCGGGAGTAAAAGGTCTTGGGTTCTCCCAGTACACCCAGCTCCTGCTGCCAGAAGAGATGTACAAGATACAGAGCAAGGGGAGTTGCTTTTCAATAACTGCACTTGCTGCCAACAATATGTGAAGTGGAATACATACAGTCATAACAGCTGCAGGTGATTCAATCAGTCTGATCAGGAATAATAAACACAGGACACATAAACGGGGCAGAAAAGAGAGTGATTTAATAAAGGAATGTGACACATTACTGGCAATGGCAGCCTGGGTTTGTTTCTGATGAAGATTAAGAGAATTGGCATAACAGGAAATTGTTTCCTGCTACAATGGGAAATCAATTGTCTTTAAACAAACAGCAGCGTAATTAGTAAATCTTACTAATTGCCATGAAACAGAAATACAAATGTGCGTTGCCAGGCTGGCTAAGCCAAGAAAGTATTGTGAAAAAAAATCTGTAGAAGCTTTTAGAAGTGAATATTTTTCTTAAGTACGTCTCTATCCCTGGAGATCCACGTGGCTGGATGAAATAGCAAGGGTGCAATAAAAAAAAATACTTCCCAATTTTCCCATGTGAAAGAGCATTTAAAAACATCTGTTAGTCAGAGCTTCTCCCAGGACACGCACACAAGAACGGGGTGGATGCACTGACTGCATCTGGCAAATCCACTCGAAGTCCCCCAAGCCACGTGAGGTCAATGGCTGATGGCAGGATGTCGCCTGACCTATGCAGTACTTCCAGCCCAGCATTACTGAAGGCCACATATGTTGGTTAAAAAGGTCACGGTGCTGTTTGTGTTAATGCACTGATAAAGAGGCAGGGAAGCAGAGTTGGAAAATTCTCCAGGCAAATTCTTGTTCTGATAAAAGGCTCTTTTCAGTAGAAAATGGAGAAAACAAACTATTCCATAGTCTTTTGAGCAGGCGTAGGAGAACTACCAGATCTATCTGCATTATTTTGGTGCAACTCTGCAGCCACCGAAAGCAAATGTTTGGCCCCACGGAGTGACAGCAAAGGGAGAGCAGCGTGTTCACCACCACTGATAGCACCTGGAGAAACTGAAGAAAGGAAGGTAAAGGGTGTTCTCTGCCCCAGAGAAGCAGTCGAGAGCTTGGCACGCAGCTCTGGCCTTCCTCAGGGAGACTGAACTGCTGCAGCTCAGGGATCTGCAGCCTCTTCCCTCTCTCCTGCTTCCTGGACTACTGTTTGGGATCTCAGTGATCCCCCATGGTTCCTCTAACCTTGGCCTGCCAGGTAACTCCTGCCTCAGTTTACCCAATTGTGAGCAGAGCCCACAGCAACCACAGTGATGCAGGTGCAGCTATTTAAGGAACATGACCCTCAAAGTCTTCCTGTGAAGCATCCATATCTTCCCCGAAAGGCAGAGTGAAAAGCTGTCCCTATACTACCCTGACCCTTCTGTGCCCTTAGTGTTAATTAAATTAGTGTTAATTAATCCTTTTAGCATAATTACCTGCAGAGGTCATGCCCTGTAGTAAGCACTTGTACCACAGCAGGAGCAAAACATCTTTGTCTGGACTCGTTTCTGCCCTCACCCCAGGGGCAGGGGGATGCACCAACCCAGGCTGCATGCTGGGCACCTGGACTGCCCCCAGGCTGATGCTGTAGCTTGGGGGTTAAATATGTAAGCAGCAGGCAAGGCAGGTTGCAGGCAGGGCTGGCAGAGCAGGCAGCAGGCAAGGCAGGCCTCCTGGAGGAATGCAGGGGCCCCTGGGGGAGTCATGGGGAGGAACAACATCTCCCAACCCTGCTGCTTTCCTGAAAACCTTTTGGAAGGCAGATGCTGAGGTCTGGCCTCTCCACCTCCACAGCGTCCCATCCTGGCCCCCAGATTGAGCCCAGTCATGCCACCCACAGCAGCCCCCAGGCTCACCTCTATAGTTGCCTTGTTCCATCCCTCCTTCCTCCTTCACGCTCTTACTTGCCCTACAGCCCTGTGCATGCGTCATTCTCCTAGAATATAGCACCTGGCTGGTGCAGATAAATGGCACTTTTATTGAAAACTTCTATTAGAAAGCTGGAAGAAACATTCATCATTTCTCCCTGTGATTCAGTCGAGAGCTCAGAGACGCTGTGGCACTGCCTTGCGAGAAGCTGAGAAACGCATTTGCTCCTGCAGAACCAAACCAGGCTCCATCCTGGAAATACTTCTGCCTTATAAATTGCTAACTCTGTTTATACTCTAGCACTGAAGCCATTATTACTTTGCTGCTAAAACACACCAGAGCACGTATCTCAAGTGCTGCAGAGTGGCATGTGTCGGGAAATGACCTGCCTGGGACAGCTACAGCCCTGGGGAGGTGCGGGTACCAGGGATTAGACAGGGAAATGTCCACAAAGAAACTGATGTGCTGGCAGCCGCTGGTTCCTCACAGTAGTTTGATTGCAAATAGGCAGCGTGAGTATGCAACGATTGCTTTTGGAGAGAGATCTAGCTATAAATTGGCACCCAGAAACCCCCTAATCATGTTTTTCTATAAACTATACAGCCCTGGGCTGCTGTCATGCTTTAAAATCTGAGGGCGTGTTCTCCCAGGTAGAAGAATGATCGGGACGGGGGGTGGTGGATTTCTCCACATTTTCTCCGTCTCTCTGCAATGTGAGCCCAGAGCCCCACGTGGCAGCAACAAATAAAGACAGATGATCCCCTCGCTGCTCTCATCCGCGCTTCCCTGTTTAGCGGGGCAGGCAGTGCCTTGCCCCAGCCTGCAGAGCCCTGCCACCCCAGCACAAGGCTGTGGGGATACGCCCAGCACTGCCACTGAGGTGGGGGCGAAATCTGGGAACACCACTCAGGACTGCTTCTCCCCAAATCGCTGCCTCCCTCCGCCCCACGGGCAGCTGCGATTGCCACGTGGAGCGGGGCTGAGTTACAAGCTGTCAGCATTATTTTGCATGAGTAAATGCAGTGTGTAAGCCTTGCTCACAGGAACAAAAACAGATTAAATGAGAGATGTTTTTTTCTTCAAGGGATAGAGTTTTGAATAAGTTAATTCAAATTGGCACGTAGATTTTGGTCCTGTGCTATGACAGCAATCGTGGACCTCTTAATTTCTTAATAGGCATGGGCTGTAAAAGTCACAAGAACTATAAAAATGCGGGACCATATCTAATCACAGCAGAAGGGTCTGCAGGACAGCGTAGTATTACATATCCAGTCTAGTAGAAAGTTCAAGTTAATCATCTGCTCACTTGGGAATAGCCCTAGCCCAAGTCTCACAGAAAGAATAAATCTGAGCATGAAACTTCAAAGGTATTTTACTGCCTAACATTCACTGGAAGCGTTGCGAATTCAACACCAAAATGCCTTTGAATCGCTTAGCTCTGATCCCCCTCCGAAGGCGCTTGCCATCAAAGTGTCTGCTCATGCATGCGGAGCCTGGAAGGAAGCCAAGCCCAGCGCGATGGTTCCCTGTGCGAAGGGCTTCAGCAGCCTTTTCCACATCATCTGCGCAAGCATTGTTCTGCAGACAGCTGATTTGATCCTTTGGCATAGGAAGGAAATGTACTTTACATAGCTGGTGAAGGTCAGCAGCATCCAGAGCGGCCGTTTGGCAAGAAGACTGCTTCCCCCCACTCCTTCCGCCCCAAGGTGGGGAACTCCTGCGTGTCTGACTGTAGAAGGACTTACAGATGTTAGATAAAAAGTAATGGCAGAAAGTGTATGCATGACCCCCAAAAAAGAAAGTCAGAAAAAAAAAAACACCAACACACATCATCTGAGGGAAGTTACAAATTCTTCCCTGGTTTGTCTGTTGAACGCTGAAAACAGAGACATCTATTCCCAAACACTTCTGTTCCACTGAGGTGTTTGTTTCCTAGAGAGATGAATAGCCTCATCTCAGTGTGTTTGAAGAAAAAAACTCCAATAGACACAAGTCCGAGTCTCTGATATGCTGGGCAGGAGTGTGCCTTCCCTTAATTAACTTCACATCTTTCAGTGAAAAGGATGGAAGAAGGTGCGAGAGTAATGTGTAATTTCATTTTCAATTACTCTTTGTCCACTAAGGTCGCAGATTCCTACAATAAGTAAAGCAGTGGTAGAGCTCGCACTCCCATTCTTATCTACCTGCTGCTCTGTTTCCTTTCTGTCATTCTCCATACAAATATGGACTCCAGCAATCCACGGTTCAGTACCAACTTTGATGCTTATTCTTTTAGCTTTGGATCCTCCCCATTTTAAAATGAAAGTGGTCATACTGAAAACTGAACATCTCAGCTAAGCTGGTCTCCAAAAGCAGCCTGAAGCCAGTGATGAGGAAGAGGCATCCCAAGCTTCAGCCCCTTTCTGTGGTTCTCCTCGTTAGCCCAGGATGTTGCAAAACCCAGATCTGAACTAGACCTTTCCGAGGATGTTCTTTAGACACTGAAACTGTTTTGTCTTTCACTGCCCCAGCTGATCTTAACCTTGAACTCAATGGTTTTGGTCAAGTCCCACAAAAAAGGTAGTCACTCTTCCTCTTAATAGCCTAAGCCTACAGCTGCCTGGCATAAAACAGCTGCTGGGGGTCACCGTGGCCTCTCCCAGCCACAAAAATGGGAGGCAAAGCCTTTCCACTCCAGCCAAAAGGGCCCTGCCACAGGCAGGGGCTTGCTGAACTCTGCACAGCAGACATCCAGATGGAGGCTGAACCCTCCCCCTGAACAGCCATGGCTTAGGCAAAGTGAGGTTTAGCCCCCAGGCACCCAGCTTCTACCGAGGTGAAACAGGGCTTGGGGGGATCAGCACGAGGGAGCTGTGACACCCCTTCTTCCCTCACTCCCACAGTAGAGGAAGGCTTGGAAGGTTTGATAGATGGTGTTTCTTGATAGTTGGGATATTCTCCTGATACTATGAAAAGCTCCAACACCATCAATCCCTTAAGGAAGTAGCAGGCTGTGGTTAGTAGCAACATGTGCTTGCGTTCACCTACTTCAGGTCCTGGGTACTGGGGGAGTTCCCCTGCTGTGCTTCACCCAGTGCTGGGATTCCCATCCACTTGTCTTCCCTAGAAACTATAAACCCCCTTATCTAACCCTGTGCTGTGGCTGGGCTGACTTTTATGAGTCCAAAGTTTATCAGCCTGCCAGCTCAAGCTCCAGCCTAAGGCTGTTGCTGCAGAGTCTCTTTGGAGGCACCAAACTAAATCAGAGGTTGCTTTGAAGGAAGACAGGCACTCTTTCCCAGCGGTCACAGTGCCATGATTTTTAAGTACGTTGGGCCAGAACTCACTGGAAGAGTCAGGGTATTTTAGATTAGGCCTGTCACTCAGGAGTGCTTTCGTAAGGGAACAGGTAAAGAGAGGAGGGATTTTTTGGTTTAAATTTCTGACATGTTTTGGTCACAGCCCAACTCACGATTATTAAAGGCAGCGAATTTCCACATTCCTTAACATTTGGCCCTGCCTCCTGGAGCCCGGGGGAGAATTACAATAACAAGTTCTGGGAATGCAAGACACGTGCCTGGGCCCGCAGGATCAACTGCACCACTCAATTAACTTAGAGGTACCATAGCTCCCTACAAACCGCCCTCTTCCCCAAGCCCAGCAGTTCCCATTGCAGCCACTCACTCTCACTTTCTGGGCACCCTCAGTTGTGTTTTGCCACAGAAATTTTGCAACTGGACTATGTTGACAGAGAGAAGCTGGGACATAAAGCATAGAATCACAAGTGTAAGTCTTTAATCATGAGGTGTTCATGAGGTGTCCACATCACATTAGGGCACCTTGAATGCAGTTTTACCTATGATTTTTATACCTTTCAAGCACTTGAGAACAACATGGTTTGACCCATTCCTATGTAACATACATGCCACTGTATTCCAAAGCAACTATAACTTTATGACTTCATGACCCATCTGCTGCATTCCTGATTTAGGTGTCACTGGAGTTGGTTTTGCTGCAGTTAAGTGTCTGTGATGCTGGATAATGGTGTGGGGGATTCCCAAAGGTATTTGAGAGAGCTGGGATGCGAACGTTATCTTGGGCATCCAGATATCCTTTATTCTTCAGGTTAGGGGCTTTCCCCCTTGCAACGATTCGAGATCCTTTAGTCATGCTCACTTAAGCACGACTTTTCAGCACAGAATGTGTATCTCTAATAAAATTCAGACAATTCCCTGCTATACAGACTCATTGCTCCAATAGTTAAAGAGATTTTCCTCACAGTTTTTCACGGGAGAGGGGGAGTGGTTTTCTTCACGACGGGCGGCTGTGGCTTTTTACAAGGGTTCTTCAGGAGCGTTTCCGGGAGGCTGGCACGGCCAGGTCTGCAGGGTGACAAAAGCAATGTGATCCAGCGAGGGGGACGAGGTCACCCGGCTGACTTCGGCCACCGTGTGCGCCGCTTTGCAAGCCCCTTTCCCAGCCCTGCCGCCTCGCCCGGCCCCTTCCCAAGACGGACCGGTCTTCGAAGTCTTTGGAGCCGCGCGTGACGCCCGCCGATCTCCCGCGCGCGCGGGGACGGCGGCGCGAGGACGAGCGCGGGGGGCGCGGCCAGGATGGAACAGGGGGCGTGGCCGCACGGCCCCGCCTGCTGAGCACGCCCCCGGCGGGGAC
>VYZS01032182.1:0-12236 GCA_013400695.1 Neodrepanis coruscans | reverse complement strand
AATTGCTACTGTTACAGAATTGAAAGATGGAAAAACTTAGTCTGAAATACCTAGCATGGAAAAAATTTAGAAAATCTTCTCATGACATTAAGTTCAGTAGTCAGCAAATTTCACCCCTAGTTTGTGTGATAAAGAAGATTACATGTGTGTCAACATTTCTAAAATGTGTAGGTAACCCCCCACCTTCCCCACTTCAATAAATAAGTAACTCTGATTACTTAAAATACTGTTTATACTGAATAAAAAGCTAACTTGAAAAATCTGCTGTCTGGAAACTTTGCAGCTCTGCATGTTACCTGCTTTATCTATTAAAATTATTTTGCTGCAAGTTCTGACTCTGTTCCCTTTGAAGCTTATGAGATACATAAATAACACACTTCTCCGAAAGAACCACGTGGTTTTCAGCGAGTTGCTTAAAACAAAAACACTTGCAGAAACATTTGTTTGCTGTTGATGATGCAGTCGATAGCAGCTCTTCGGGGGAGACATATGTGACTCATGAGCTTGTATGGTCATTTCCAATTCATATTGTTATATCTTTGTACCCCAGTATAACCACAGCGTTTGATGTTTAAGCTGCTGTATTTTAACTTTTAGTATATATAGATATGAGAAATATAAATATACCTCGTATATGTGACCTGTTTCCATTTTGCAGAGGAATTGCTGCTTTTCCCAGGGTAGCACTTAAATGTTCTTGGGTTGGTTTTTTTTTTCTTTTTTACCCTGTAGTTAACCTTTGATTTAAAACTGTGCTATGTAATTCCTGCATCTATGCTTATATCTAAATGCAGTATTGCTTCTAATTAATGCTCTTATCCTATGAGTAGCTGTACCCCAAATTTAAACAAAGCACAGTTGTGAAAGCAAGCAAGGTATGAAACACGGGATTCCCATCTCTGTGGCGGCATCAGACCAGTGCAGGCAGCACAGTTATAATCCTGTTGGAAACTATGATCAAACACTATTTGGAATAAGGATTCACCTCTGGTGTGCAGGAACCATATCATGTCTTAAGGATGCGATAGGGGTTCAGTTGGAAGACAGTGCGTTTACTAATGTTGCAATATATGGAAATCTAGATTGTATTTTTTTTATTCTGCTATACAGACTTCAGTGAAGGACTGCAGAGGTTATACAGTCATGTACTGCTTTGTTTCTACCTTTTTGAAATTGATAGGAAACAGTCTAAAGCCCAACAAGTTTCTTGGTGATTTATAATTCACATGGCACAATCTGTTAGAGTAGCATTATGTGCCCTCAGAAGCATGCAGACAGAGAAGCTGGTTTCTTGATTTGGTTTTGGGGTTTTTTTTGTTAATGGATTGTTTGTGTGGAGAATAAGTGTAGTGTACCTCCTTTAGAGTGTTTCTGCATAAACCTTCCTCCTTATCACTTCAGCACATCCTGTAAACAGCCAGTTTCAAGGCTGTTTTTGCCCTAACTGTGCTGAACTGTTAAATGCTGTTGAGTTGTCATCTCTTGTCAGAAAACACTACCTTGGTTACTCATTCATCAGGCCATTTTGTTTTAACAAGTTCTTTTCTTTTCATCCTGTATGGAAAAGAGGAATTATTTATAAATACTTACAGAGCTCTTAAGTCACCTACTTAAAACCTTTTCTCGTAAAAATCGCTTTGCTCTGGTGCCTACAAAATGCTTGACAGTCATTAGGTAGCTAATGTGCTGTGACCACTGCTTATTAGGGTAATCATAATTAACACACTGATTTCCTGAGCTCTCTGTGTTGTCCTGTAGTGGGACTGTGGGGGTCTGGTTGGTAAGTTTGCACTACAGGTAGAACAGTACAGTTGTGATTCTGTGACGGCATCAGTTGCTTACAGTAACTACTGATACATGAGACTCTGAGCTCACTGGAGTTGATTATAAAAACCCCCAAACAACTGACAACAAAACCAACAATTAACTTTAGTGGGTTTGGTGTTGGTCTGATATGAGGGCTGGGGCCATGCACATGAGGCCAGAAGCCTGAGTCAGAAGTGCACAGAACATCTGGTTTTGCTCAAAAGTTAAATTTTGCCCCATTCAAAGCTGAAGAAGCCTTCTCTTAAGCCTGAGAGAGGTACCCATCTTTCTGTGGCTGTGTGCTATTTAGTTTTCTCCTGCATGAGAAAGGGGTTTATTCCTTGAACTTGGTGTGATAATGAGTAAAAAGGAGGTGTATTTAGTGTGTACAGGACAGGCAGATGATAACTTTAAAAATTTCATTGCATATCTTGTGAAATAGTATTTTCAGTAGTCCCTCAAAAATCTGGGCTTACATGATTGTTTTTAGAACATGTTAGTCAGTGGAATTATATTTGGCCTTTCTGTGTACTGATTTTAATAATTTGGTTTTATATTTCCCAGTTTTGTCCAGGAAAGGTTTGAAATTTGGTGTTGGGTTCCACCCTGCCCCAAAGACAGGTGCCCTGTGTATCCTTACATAATGGTTTCCTGCTGTAGAAGTGTGTGTTGTATAATTTAATTCAGTGCTATTTGTCAGTATTTTCTTAGTCTCTGTGCAAGAAGAGGTTATGTACTTTCTCAGTATAAATTCTCACACTGAACTAATACTTCTTTATTTTATTAAAGCCCTGGCAGTGAGAACCAGGAGTTCTTAGTGATTTTGATGAATTAACTTAGTCATGGAAGCATAAGATATGTAGGTGCTAAGGGCTGGTATAAGATAAGAAATTTCAGCAGCCTTTCTCTAATACATTTCCTTTCATCCTTTTCTTTAAACAATAAATTGCAATATTTTCAACAGATCCCCTGCGAGCAACTTGCAGATTCGCTATGATCAATCAGGGAACAGCTGTGGGGAAAATTTGCCCCCAGTAGCAGCCAGCATAGAACAGCTTCTGGAAAGGCAATGGAGTGAAGGACAACAGTTTTTATTAGAGCAAGGCACCCCCAGTGACAGTAAGTACTCAGTCTGTTTATTATGGCTTTTATTAACTGTTACTTGGAGCTGCTATTCCAAGAATTTTAACAAAATTTATTTCCTTCTGTAAATTGAAATATAACTGTAGTGCATAGTTCTGACATAGTTCTTAACATAGCACATGGCATCAGTAGTTTACAAAAGACTTCTCTATGATTATCTACATTTTTATGGATGGAGAAATTGTGTCAAGCAAGAGGAAGTAACTTGCAGTTCCAGCTGGGTCAGTTGCAGAGTTTGGAAAATAATTCTGAACTTCTAGATCCACTGCTGTAAATATTGTAGTACAGTTCCCCATTTTTCTTTATAATGTGTGATATGAATTGGCTTCATAATTTTTTATTGTTCTCTTTTTCATTTTTACATATAAACTGCCTACTTCTGTTGCTGTTTGAAAAGAAAATATTTATAAATGTTAGGAAGGTGTCCTGTTGGACTTTCATGTTTTTATTATGTTCTGCCTTTCTCATGAAGTTCTGGGAGCAAGCAAATAATGATTTTCTCAAGTTAAGTTTAAGAGAGTGGAGTAGTCACGAATGAATACATTAAAAGTGTAAGTGATCAGTAGAGAGCACATGGATCTCCATATTCAACAATGCATCAGTATCAAAGACAATCGTTGAATATGTTAAAAAATGTATTTGATTTCAAGTTAGGGTTTGTGTTATATTTTAGTCAAATGTATTATTCTTCTTGTTGGTAATGTAAAGTGGTATCTAGTTAGTATTTTTATGAATGGTATCCTGACAAAAATGCTAATTGTGAGGAAATTCATGCAGGGATAATCCTTTAAACATGATAGCTGGAGGACAGGTTTAGCTAAGTCTTATTGCATCTCATTTGGGCTCACTGAGGGTTCCTTTGTATGTTCCTGAAGAGGAGGGATAAAAGCTAAATCCTTGGGAAATGACCAGATGTGCCTGTACCAGTAGACTTATGTCTGTAGTAGGCCCAGAGGTCATGTTAAACAAATACAATTTAGAATTAAAAAAAAAAAAAGGTATCCCTGTGGCTTTACAGTCACACTCTAGTACTAGTTGAGAAATCTCAGTTCTGAAATCGGAGTTTGAGAGAGCTGTGCTTGGTAAAAATCAGGTTAGTGCAGAAGGTGATGCCCTTGTTATGCAAAGCGGGGGTAAGTGCGGTGCTCACAGAGTGCTCCCTGCTGGGGGATTCCGAGATCGCTGCTCCCGGCAAGGTGGGCCCGGAGAACTTCACGTTGGATGACTTTTTTTTTTAATTGTTTCTATATGTTTATGATTCACTGTATAAGGCATTAAAGCAGAAAAACTTCCATTTTCACAAACTTGATTGTTTTTATATAAATGTTGGTTGCCTGTACTGTTAGTTGAATGCATATTTGTCAGACTTCTCTGTTTTACAATGTTTAGAATTCCTGATACTGCAGCTGAACTGGAGTTTTCCCAACTGTGCAGTTAATGTGTGCTACAAATACTACTAATTTTATATTCTGATTTGGGGATAAGTTATTGTGTGCTGCTGTTTGCTTAAAATGCTAGCCCTAACGATGCTACTTTATCACTATTTTGTAGATGTATTCCAGAACTACTATCACATGCTACATGCTTTTTTCCTGCATTTCAAATTACACAAAATTGATCTTATATCTTTCAAATTAAAGTCAAACTTCTGTAATAGTGTTATTTATATTTTCACATGTGATTTATTGCGAGTCTTACTGTAATACAAGAACCAAAACCAAATGAACTTGTTATTCGTTCATTGAATGTGGTTGTGAAATATATGCATTTTTGTCTTAGTTTTAGGAATGCTTAAATCATTACACCAACTTCAGGTTGAAAATAGGCGGTTGGAAGAACAGATAAAGAATCTGACCGCTAAGAAGGAGCGGCTTCAGCTTCTCAATGCACAGCTTTCAGTGCCCTTTCCAACAATAACTTCAAATCCCAGCCCTTCTCATCAAGGACATGCCTTTCCAGTACAAGCACGTAAGTAGAGCAGATTATTAAAGTGTCAAAGTAATTTGATCATGTATTGATATGAAATATCTATTCCATCCACACATGCCATTGATGGGAGATGCATGTTACATGTAGGATGAATATAGACCAAGTATTTGCTGATGTGTTTAAATGTTTAAAAGTCAATTGGTTTATTTATCTGAACCATTACGATTTGTTTCAGTGTAGTTTTACTTCAGTCTGGAGCACATCTGTTTGATTCAACAATTACTCTAGTTAATATTTTACTCTTTAGCAATGATTTTAAGGTTGACTTTACATTTTCTGTGTCTACCTTTGGTATTATTTTGAAGTAATTTTTCTGACTTTTTTTACATGTTACAGAAATGTAACCACTGTGTATTTTTTGAACTAATTACTTTAGCACCTAGCACTGATTCCATGAACAGCAGTAAAAGCCCTCATCTGGGAAACAGTTTTTTACCGGACAATTCTCTTCCTGTATTAAATCAGGTAATTTTTATTTCTTTCTTCTAAACCTAAACTTGCTACAAGTTAACTCATGCTAGTCCTTGCATTGTGCTGTTAGGTGAAATTTTAAGCAGCTGAGGGGGTTTTGTTGTTTGTTTTGACACCAGGAGATAACCTCCAGCGGACAAAGCACCAGCAGTTCATCAGCGCTTTCCACTCCACCACCTGCTGGGCAGAGTCCGGCCCAGCAAGGCTCGGGAGTCACCGGAGTTCAGCAGGTCAATGGTGTGACGGTGGGGGCACTGGCGAGTGGTATGCAGACTGTAACCTCCACCATTCCTGCAGTGCCTGGTGTGGGTGGAATAATTGGAGCACTGCCAGCCAGCCAGCTGGCAATCAATGGAATTGTAGGGGCTTTAAATGGGGTAATTCAGACTCCAGCAACAATATCACAGAACCCTTCTCTCACTCACGCAACTGTGCCACCCAATGCAACACATCCTCTGCCAACCACGCTAAACAACAGGTAAGAATCTGATGGTTTTATGTTTTTCTTGATAGTGCCTGCTGTTCTTCAGGTTCCCTTTATTTCTTTGTCTTACTCCAAAGGTACTGTTTCTTCCTTAGCCTGATATTTTCAAACTATATTCTGCTCCTGATCTGTGAATGAAAGAAAGGATTTAATGGCAGCACAAAGAGTCAAGTTTAAGAGAAGTGTCCAAGTGTGTGTTTATTCCTGTTTTTTTTTAATCAAGTCACATTCCCCCAAAAATGTAATTATGTAAATGTGCTTCAGCTCATGGTTTTAGTTCAGAAAACAATATTCTTTATCCTTCCAATTGTTCTTCCAGGGTTAAAGGAGTGCTGGAAAAACCTACCATTTGTTGCAGTAAGAAGTGGGGGAGGGGAAGAGAGAGAGGGGTATATGGTCGTGTAATAGGCATAACTAACCAGAGTTGTAATACAGTTACATGGTGTTTTCAGTTGCCTGTACCGACTCCCAGACTCACAAAATTAGTTTTTCAAGTGTTGTTCCTAAGGATTTCTGCGTGCATAAAAAGATTTGCGTGTGAGTGTTTGTAACAGCCCTTCACCAGAACCAGGTACCCTCAGCAGCACAAACTGCTGCTGCTCAAACTGCAAGGCAAATGGGTAACAAAAGGAGACAGCTGCTTTCCAGGGGGTGGAATGGACTTCTTGGTCTGGAAGTATTTTGGGATAGAGCAGAGCCTGGGCCAGCTCATTCTTCCCTTCCCCCCACCCCTTGTATTGTCCTTTGCTGAGGCTTGAGGTAGAGAGAAATGCCTGCAAATAGGGAGCGGATTACTTGTCTTTAGGTAGAGTTTATTTTTGGAGATTATGGTGGATTACCCACCAAAAAAAGGCATATGTGATTGGAATAATGCAAGGGGTCCCTAGTTTTCCAGCTTTTTCCAGTTTCTTTTCCTTGTTGTTGGTTTGGCAACTCCTGAATATTTGTGTACCACATCGTTGTGTGTTATTGCTTCAGTAGGCTCATAAAATCTGATACTTGGACATGTATCCCACTGTTTGGACGTGTCTTTATATTTTCACTGAGAAGCCTATATTTTTCATGGTTTATATCAAATGTGAACATGAGATTCCATAGGTTAAGAAAAAAGACATTTTATTAATGAAAATTGTTGTTTTTCTTGAGTATCAGAGGCTTGTGAAAAACAGAAGAATTTTTGCATTACTCTCCCCAAAGTGTGAGAAGTGAGAAATACTAGACAAAATCAGTAGTATTAACCAGTTGCATAATGCTTTCCACTTTCAAGTACTGCCAGAATATATTGGTTATGCTAAATACCAGTCATGCCACTGCTTTCTCAAATGGTTTTGTCTATACACAGATGATTTACTTCCAACTCTTTATATTGCAGAAATTCTCGTTTCTTTTTTAATATCCATCCTAACTACTGTAACTCTTCAGTATGTAATCTAGTAGTAGAACGCTCCAATTCATGCAAAATACTGCAACTGGTATTCTGTTCATAACTCTCATTCTAAGTTTTAGTAGAGACTGGAATACTCCCAATGATTCCCTATTTTCTGCTACAACAAGCTTATGATGTACAACTCTGTCAGCACTTCCACTTTTCTGTTTCTGTTCTTGCATGATCTCTTTCTGCACTGCTCCCTCAATAATACTAATTTAAAAGCGTACTTTTCACACTATTGTTTGCTTTATTTGAGCTCATCCAGATTATTTTCTGGGCCTTCTTTCTTTTGAGGTGTTTCACCTCACCACCTCTTTCTCTGAGTTTTCAGTAGTTCTAGTGATATATTTAGAGGAAAAAAGTTCAGGCTGACCAAGCACTAACAGTACCATTGGTACCAGTTCCACTGGTTGAAATTACTGGTTTGGGAACTCAGTGGGACACTTGCCGCTCTTGAGTTTGATGCTGCTTCAGTGACAGCTGGCTGTCTATTTCTCTAATGTAAAATTCCCCAGGGTATCACTGCTCTCTGAACCCTGAAGCTCTCTGAGCCTGGTCAGATTGGGTGGTGGTGGTCAAGCTTAGAGGTTGTTTAAATCAATACTGGCAAGGTGTTGGAAAGCCACGTGAGAACTCAGCTATACTTTTGGGTATTGTTCTGTAATTAAAAGATTTGCTAGATATTCCTGTAAGTTACTTGTTACAGTAAACTCCCAGGCTTCAGAATCTGTTCCAACAGTTTCATGTGGAAAACTAGCCAGTGTTCACCAATACATGAAGACTTCCTTATGCATGTTGTCCTTATTCATGTGAACTCTTTAACTGTGGGACACCAGGAGGTGAGAAAACACTGATGTGCACACTGCTGTTGGAGAGAGTTTCAAGTTATAGGTAAAAGAGCCCACATTCATTTGGTGGAGAAAATACTTGATCCTTTTCTGGGAAAAAGATGGCTTAATACAGATTGCTAGCAACTGGGAGATTAAGTGATTGGAGGAAAGAGATAGGATTGTTTCATTACATTCTCGCAACCAGAGAGGACCGTAGGATGGAGAGTTTCAGACTGATCATGTACCTTTTAATGAGAAGCTAAAAAGGATTAAATTTACATTCCAAGCTGATCTGGTTTAGAGAAAACTCTGGTGAAATCCAGTGAACTGCAATCCAGTCTCATCTGGGAAGCTTGGGAGCTGCAGCGTTTTGTCTGCTGCAGTTTGGTTTTGTTTCTAGACACCGTGAGATCTCAGCTGCTGACTGAGGGTATTTTCTTTCAAGTGCCAATGCAGAGCAAGAGAGGTAGGCAGAGTGATTAAAGAGAAAGGAGAGCAACAGCAGAAAAAAGAAATGCAAAGGTAAAACATGATCTGAGAATAAAGAAAGAAAGGGATAAAGAGTGAAAAAAAAACCCAGCTGAGAAGATTCATTCCAGTATAGAAAAATATGGGAAAAGTGAGGTAAAAAGAGAAGGAAATAGTGGTAATTTTAGTCAGAATACTGTGGGAAGTAGTGTCGAAGGCTTTACCTAAGCCCAGGTAGACACATCCACAGCCTTTTTCTCATCCAAGAAGCAGATCACCTTGTCACAGAAGGAGATCAGGATCTGCCTTTCACAAACCAAAGGTGATCCCCTGGTTGCTCTGCATGGGCTGTGGGATAGCACTCAGGATGTTCTGCTCCATGAACTTCCCTGGCCTGGCCCAGATCCTCCTTCCAACCCTTCTTGTAGACATCACATTTGCCAGCCTCCAGTCAACTGGGCCCTCTGCAGTGAGCCAGGGCTGCTGGTAAATGGTTGAAAGGGGCTCAGTGAGCACTTCCTCCAGCTCCCTCAGTACCCTTGGGTGGACCCCATCCTGATCCATGGGCTTCACACTGACATAGGTTTCCCATTTCCCATAGGAAATAATAAGTGCAACCCACCAGGTGTTTCCCATAGCACTGAGGCCAACAAAGTGTGAAATGAAGTTCATAGTGGCTTGCCCTGTCCCAGCAGTAGAGAATGGAAATGCTTTGGGCATTTTCATATTGACTGGCTAATACCAAGTCAAATTATAGCAGAGTTGGGCTACAGTCTGCTGGCTACTGTAAAAATGTAAGATAAATACTACGTCCTGAGGAGCTAAATAATTGTAGCCCAATAGCGTGGATTTGTGGCTGATTTAATAATTCCTTACTACCAATCACAACAAGCAATCCGTCATCCTCTTGGTCATCCTGTGCACACCTTCTTGTTGGTATGAGCACTTGTGTGTCACACAATGACCTCATCTACATTATTAGATAATCTTTCAGTGTGTTTTGTATTATCTTCAGTTTCAGCTCAGTTCCCATGAGATGAGCTGCATCTGTGCAAGAGCCAGTATGAGGGGAGGGGACAGAAATGTACAGGGCAAAGGGAAATACTTAGTGTTTCATGAAACTACACCTTGGTGTTTTAAACTAATAGAAGCCAACACTGGTACTGAAACAGTAACTCCAGCTGTCTTCCTTGTCTTCCATTCCTGACACACCTTTGTTCATGCTGTTGGTCTTGCAGTCAAGTGGCAGAGCTGAAGAAACTGTTTATTTTTAAGGTAGTTGTCAGCTGGATCTAATCCCTGCCCAGTTTGCTAAATATCTGCAGAAAATTATATGCAGGCGTGAAAATGGGGACTGGGAGTGAAGTAGTTGGCAAGTGCGGAGGCATCTTCATTCCATGGCAGCATCCACTGACCCTCTGCAAGCCTGAAGGTGTTTGCTAAATTACAGATAAGTGTGGGCAATAGTGATTTGAATGTTGCAAGAGATGGGAATTAAAAGGAAACTAAGGCAAAGTAAATGCTTGGTAACGAACTGTTAAAGGTTGGCAAGAGCTGTCTTGTAATGTAAAATCTGGCCCTTCTGTTTAAAGTATTGGAAAAAATGTAGAAGTGGTAATTGTTATCTGAGTTTCAAATAATGTGCATGGAGTAGACATTTGTTACAGGCAAAATCTTGCTGTGGCTCAGTATAAATGAAACTTTGGGGAGGTAACATGTAGATGTGTGTCAAAAAATGCAACTGGACAGACAATTTAACATTTGCAGTGTGCAATCAAAATGGTAAATAGGTTCTGTCTGCTTGTGTACATCTTTGCTTTAGTGGAGAGCTGAAGTAAAAAGTTCCCATACTTTCATATAAACTACAGTATTACCCTGTCAAACCCTACAGTGCCTCGGGACTAGGATTGCTTTCTGATCAGCAGAGACAACTTTTACTCCATCAACAGCACCAGCAATTTCAGCAATTACTAAGTACCCAGCAACTCACATCAGTAAGTTTTCCAGTTAATTATGATTTATTCCTCTATTGTATTCTCAGGCATGGATAAACTCCTCAGCCTAACATAAATATAGAAATGTATTTAACTTGCTGTTAAAGGCTTTGATAATTTAGCTTTTTGGTTGCTTCGCCTTTTTGGATGATGGTCATGTTAAATGGCAGCCCATGTTATTGGGCTGTATGTATGTCTAGAAGAATCATTCCCTAGTGCCTTCAGTTCCATTTTTGTCCTGTGTGGACATGGAGGCTTGTCTCTCTCAGCATCAGCTGTGGGCAACAGAGTTTGGTACAATGTATGGATTCAAACAATATCCTAAGAGCTATTCTCAGATTCCACTAGAATTCTAGAAAAAGATTTTTGGATATCATCTCGTGAGCTGTCTTTGCTCTGCTGGCAGTATTTATAGTAGGCCATTAGGTAACTGGCTTAACTGTTTGTAGTTAATTGTGTAGTTTTAGTACATGGGATGTTTGTCTTTCCAGAGGCCTAATGAAGCCAGCAGCCTTACCTGAACTTCTTCTGAGCTGCTGATTTCAGGAAATCTTACAGAAACTTCTTTCCCTTTCCCAAAGTCTCATGAAACTTCATTAGTATAACTTCAATTAGCTGGGATTAGGTTAAGGATTGCACTGACTGAAGACATGGATAAGCAGGAACCCAGGGAGGAGCTATTTTTCAGTAACTAATTATTGATTCTTTTTTTTCTTCCTCCTCCTTCTCCTTATATTACTCAAGGAACAACATCAGGCCCTTTTGTATCAATTAGTACAGCAACAGCATCACCATCACCAACACCATCAGTCTGAAGTACAGCAATTGCAGATTACTGGAGGAGCACAGATACCCATAAACAACTTACTTTCAGGCACACAGGCCTCACCACTTAATGCAGCTGCTGCCAACCCATTCCTTTCAATTCATGGAGATAATGCAGCTCAGAAGGTGACAGTAAGTATACTTCTCACCTCACTTTCAATGCTGTACCTCCAGGAGGTAACTGAAAGGTAAGAAGCAGGTTATGTGCCTGTATTCACAAATCAAGCATGGTGGATTTTTTATTTATTTTTTCTTAAGCCTTGGGCTGCACTTAATGAGGCTCAGAACTCTGAACTTGTAGTCACACTGAACCTGTGTGCTGCACACTCTTACTGCCCTGTAGGACACCAATCCAGTGGCCTGGGCCTTCCTCTTGTAGTTACAGCTGCAGCCCATGTCCAAGTCATCTGCTTCTTCCCCAGTGCTGCATTCACTGTTTTGTGGATCATTCCTTTTATCCTGTTACTTGGTGAGTTTGCCCTGGCCAGGCCTCAGGCACCATAGAACTGCAGAGATTAGTTATGACTTGAGAGGTGAGAAGCCCATAGTTGGGAAGGTGGAATGTGTGTTAGAATGGGCTGTGTGCATCCTGGCTCTGGCCTGGGAAAACGAGCCTGTACTCTGGGAAGCCGAGCGGCTCTTTTGCTTGATAAATAAAACCTTTCCTACACAGATAAAGAAACAAGACACATTTTTTCTGGTAAAGATATTCCATTATCTTGAGTATTGCCTGTAATCTCCAACCCCAAGAAGGGAATTCTTTCTTCAAGAAGTCAGAGAATAGACTTCATTCTCTA
>VYZS01032181.1:269-29056 GCA_013400695.1 Neodrepanis coruscans | reverse complement strand
GAGCTTCTCCAGGGGTTTACTATGGGAGACAGTGTCGAAGGCCTTGCTGAAGTCCAGGTAGACTATATCCATAGCCTTTCCCTCATTAACCAGGCAAGTTACTTGGTCATAAAAGGAGATCATGTTGGTCAGGCAGGACCTACCCCTCCTAAATCCACGCTGGCTGGACCTGCATCCTGCAAGTGATGCATAATTGTACACAGTTTTATCTGCTCCATAATTTTACTTGGAACTGAGGTCAGGCTGACAGGTCTGTAATAACCCGGGTCCTCCTTCTGGACCTTCTTGTGGATGGGCATCACATTGGCCAACTTCCAGTCATCCGGGATGTCACCAGTGAGCCAAGACTGTTGATAAATGATTGAGAGTGGCTTAGCAAGCTCACCTGCCAGCTCTCTCACCACCCTTTTTCTACAAGGAATATTTTGTACTAAAATCCAAAGTTTAGATTTTCTTATTTTTAATGTAAAGAACAGATTTGTAGGCCCCTATATTAAAATTGATGAGGTAGTTAAGATTTATATTAGCTGTTGGAGTATTTCATGACTCCAGCATAATTTTACAGCTTATGTATCACATGCTGCTTTTTTTTTTCTTTTTTTTTTCTTTTTGCTTTTTTTTTTTTTTTTTAAGAAATAGAAAACTTCAGAGTGTTAGGCTATGAGAGTTATTTTTTACATACTTAAAATGTTGAAATTGCAGTAGGGAGAAACCTGTGCAAAATTGTTGCAGACTGCTTAGAAAATCTTGGCACTCCTATGGCTGTCCATCCTGATTTTATTATATGAAAGTCTTTATCTTTAGGTAGGTACCCACGACTAGGAGAGAGGCAATAAAAGTCATAAATTAATCTACCAAATCAAAAGTTAGATGGTGTAAAATATTTAACTCGCAGTTGAGACATGAGGAGTTGAATGATGTCATCAATGGGGCCCAACATTTCATGGGGATCAGTCTTCCTTTCATGACAAAGGATGAAATATTTCTCTCACCTTAATGAAAGCCATCAAATTATGACATTTGAATGGTCTGCCTGTCTATGTAGACTATCAGATTTATGCCAATGAAGGACAGCGTCACAAACATTTTTAGTGTTATTTCTGTCTACTTATTGCGGTCAGCGAGGGGAAAACTCCACAACCAATATGATTGAAATTAGTTTTGCCGTTTATTCAAGGTTTAACACATGCTTATAGAACCCTATTACATGAATATGCAATTAACTACATGAATATGCACACAAAGCTAGAAATGACCTAATACAGAACTTACCTACTTTTCAATGGTGTTTTTTACTCCTACATATAGCTACTTGGTTATACTCATTAGTGACTGGGTTTAGCATTACTTCATCTTATTCTAACTTCGCAGGTGCAAGGTCAAGCATATTTCTCTCATCTTCCCACAGTCTTGTTAGCTCTTAAGGACGACTTATTTGTGGGAAAACTTCTTTGCTGACAAGCTGTGACTTTGCAGTTACATACTTAAGATGGAGTAAGGCCTAGTTATGCTAACCAGGCCTTTGCTTGTACACTTTTGTTATAGAGCCATAAGTATGGCTCTTAAAGGCATTCTCCAACAACTTATGTGCATAAAACTGCTCTATGGGATTTCTCCACAAGGTCACTCATGAAACTGAAATTAATCAGTCTGTTCCATGACCCAAAATATCCAGAATAACAACCACTCCTGCCATTGGTTAAGTACAAAGTACGTTGGATTTCTTCTCTTTCTTGCACTGAGTAGCATTTAGAATGTTCCTACAAATTTGTAAATGTGATACTGAAGAGAAACATGGTCATTCAAAAACATGTAGAAAGATTGATATTCTCCAAGGAGACAGAAATCTCAGTCTATGCCACACATCATTACAAATCCTACTAAGCCAAGTGTGAGGTGGTGTCTTGTTTTAATTCATGCTACTCCTTGTGGGACCTAGCCTGAATTAGGACTAAGTAAAAATGGAGTAATTTCTTAGAAATCTGGTCCTGGTTTCATCTACTAAATCAAATGAATGAGCCTGGATTCTCTTTCTTATGATGTGTATAATATTTAAAGTTACCAAAGCTCCAGAGCTGTGCTTTTATTGGGATTTCTGTGTGCCAGCTTGGTGGCTTCACAGTGTCTTAAATTCCTAGAACAGAAGTTACATTAAAAAGGAAATAGAATGAGCTCTGTTCAGGCTAATATGGAGACATTTTTGCTGAATTCTCTAAAATTTTCTGTCCTAGCTTAGTAGGTTCTTAGTTTATTTCTCCTTAACTGCATTTCAAATACAAACCTAGTTTAGACAGAGTATAAGAAATATGGTTATTTTTATTTCATAACACACCATTTAAGTAATAGATTAGTGATCTCATACCGGAGAGGCTGCTGCAGGAATAAAACAAAAACATATTTTAAAAACCCTGGATTATACAAATGAGCAGATTTCCAGTGACCTCACACTCTGTTACAGCATCAAGGTCATTTTCTCATTTTTATCAAATAGAATAATGTTTTTACCTTTCATTTGCAAGTTTTTGTTGTGGCTTTTTAAGAATGTTTTGCATTCCATAGATTAACAAAGATTAAATGGTTCTATGAATTATATTATTTAGATAAAAATAAATTTTTTGAGTATTTTGAGGATTGAATAAAATCAGAGACTTTAAATTTTAGGATGAGAAAGAAACCCTGAATGTGATTAACCAAGCTAGCATTCATCCGTGCTCCAATTTGGGATAACACAGGAATAGAGAACTTTGTCATTACATTCCCAAAGGCTATTTTTACAGTAATTGTAAAATATTCTTATCAATTATCCATAAAACTGTATTTTTGACAATCATTTTAAGTGTATAAATGGTAAATAATTGAAATAAATTACAATATATGTAACTCTTCATTCATAAGCAGCCTTTTTAAATACAAGCTCTTTTATTTCATGCTAGACAAGGCAATGCATGTGAAGTGCTTATCTGAGTAAATAAAGAAGGATGATCTTCTACGGGAAAGTAAATCTTGCTTTAAGGTATAATCAGTACTGTATTGTTAGTGCAAATCCAGTTTATGTGCAACAATACAGGAATCTAGTCATCTCACTGGTTCCTTCAAATCCAAGACATTTTCAGTGGCAAAAGGCACAATACTTAATAATTTTACCCTTCTAATCTTTTGATTCTATATCAGAAATGACAGATATATTCCTATGTTACAAATGCACAAGATGTCAGGCAGCAAGTGTGCTTAATATGCTGCACTGTATGAATTGCCATTAGGACACATCTGTATAGTAGAACACGCATATTCTTTGCAGTACTGGGAATTTATTTTTATTTCACCTGAGGCAGCAAGGGTGTATTCTGGCAAAATTAAAATGCGAAGTCACTTGATTTTCATCCCCTTTGAGCAATGTACAGTCAAGAATTGTTAATGGTTATTTTAATGGTTCATTTTAAAGCTGAGGAGAGGTATTAAGTACTGCATGTCTAACACAAGGAGTGCTTTCACAAATCAGAAGTAAAAATATATGATTCTAGACTAATTTCTGAAGTGACAGAACCATCAAAATTTTAAAAATTTTGAATGACCTTTGAAATTTAATGGAATTTATTGTTTGAAGATTAAATCATGATAAAATGTTTCATTTTACCTATCTACTTACACTGTTTGTTTTATAATAGGTATACATAGACTATAAAAGATGTGTATGCCTCTTATTATAAACAGGAGTCATCATTAAAAGACCAAGACTTGCCAACGTTTCCAAATGCAGCAGCATACCGTAACTGCTTTTCTATTCTATTCATAGAATTGGGCTGTAACTGCTGGCAAATTCAGATTTTTAATGATGCCTGCTTTAAGTAGCAGCCTTTCAATTACATATGTTAGCAAAAAGCTGCTGATATCCTGCTTTAGCAACCTAGGTATAAAAGAGCATTTTGAAGTGCCACATGAAATTAGTGGTGAATAATTAGCTAGAAAATATGCTTAAGGAATCCTTTTACTATCATCATTGTGTACAAATTAAACAGGAAGAGCTGAGAGCTGGCTGGCATTTACTTTTTCAGTTTACTTCAAGTTTAGTATTGTTGTTTGCCTATAGGTAATTCTTTTACTTAGTAAGAATCAGTCAATCATTCAGCTCCTAAAAAAACCATCATTTGGTGACTGAATTTACTAAGATGACTCTCCAAAAGTACAAATTATGGTTTTCATAAACAAGTTAACAAAAAATTGAACTTCGTACATTTCATTTAACAATGTGTATTTTTTTTAATCTATCTATCATTGATAACTCTTTCTAACATCACAGATTTAATCATGAGAAAGAGATTTGGTGCTAGATAATCAACTGCATTTCTTATTTTAAAATGTCTAAAATTATATCTAGGTTTGCTTTATCAGTATGTACCCAGGAATATCTTCTCCCAGATACAGACAGATGTAAATTGCTTCCAAAAAATCTATTCTGGGTCCACTGAATTTTTCTTTTTCATTTGTTCTTCTTCCTGTATAGAGCAGAATGGGAAGGTTAGAAGATGTCATATGTTTTCAGTACTTTTAATTTTGAAAATCATTTTTGAGAACATTATTGCACAAGTGTTCAGTCACAGAATTTCAGGCTTTTTGTTTTCTGGTAAAATGGATGAGCAGTTATCCATATGCAATGCAAAGCTACATAGTGACTTTGGTCTTCATTCAACTCTGCAAACTGCAAACTGAACAAACCTCATATGTAATGTGTCTTATTTATTGAAATTATACTGTCTCGCTGCTGTGCATGTGGGTGCGAGGTGGGCAGCCTCAGGGTTCAACTGGCTGTCATTTCACAGTAATTTGCTGATCAGCAATAAAAATTCAATCTCTAATCTGGCTCTAGATTAGTCCTACCAATCCATTTTAGTCCAAGTAAGATAATGTACTGTCATACACTCATCAAAGAAGGATAGTAGTAGATGTCAACGCTCTGTGACAACAAATTATGGCCCTATGATTTAAAAAAACAAAAAGGAAACAAATACTGTAAAAATGCACTGAAGTGATCAGTCCTATTCAGGTGGAAACGACAGGAAGTGCTTAAGTGCTTATCTGGATTGCTTGATGACAGACTTGAAAATAGCACAGAGTTCACACCTATGAAGGAAGCAAGAATACATCACAGGAGAAAGTCATTTAGTGAAATTGTTAATGATAGTTTTTAAAAAAAGCTTGCAGTTGTCTTGGAATGAAGGAGGAAGGTGTGTGCGCATGTGCATGTGTGTGCGTGCGTGTGTGTGTGTGTGAGTGAGTGAGTGATGGAAACCTGTATAAGCCAGATTTTATGTTCCTAAAATTTTAACTTGAAATATAAACCAGATATTTTTGTGTTTGTTTTTGTTTTGGTATTTTGGGGTTTCGTTTGGTTTTGGGATGTTTTGGGTTTGTTTTGGCTTGCTTGTTTTTGTTTTGTTATCATTTTTATTGGTTGGTTTGGGGGATTTCTTGGGGTATTTTTGGGTGGTGGGGATTCTTTTTGGAGGGTTTTTTTTTTGTTGGTTTTGTTTTTTTTTAATATGAGAATGCAGAGTGTGGTTTAGTTGAATATCCAGTAAGATCCGCAAACACTGTCTATTTCTTCTAGTTATGGTTTGGTGGTTTGTTTTTTTTTCTTAAAAATTTACATTTTTTAGTCTAAAGTTCTTTTAAGTTGCTTCAAAAAAAAAAAAAAAAGGTTTAAGGCCTCATACAAATTCTGTAATATCTTGTGACATATTACATTGCTTGCTTTGTCCTCCAATAACATTCTACAAAGGACAGTAAAAATACAAAACCAAATGCACAACCCTTCTGCATCACTGCAGTAATTAAGCCCAGCAAAGTGACTGCTAAGAATGCCTTGCTTTTGCCAGGGGCCAGTTTGGTTCCCAGCAACCTTAAAAAAATTAAGAAGCGAAGGCGACAAAAAGGTGGAGAAAAGCATGCACGACTGGAAATGATGGGTCTATCTCAACAATCTGCTTTTGGCGGTCTGTGGTCTATATTGCACAAGCTGACCTCTCTTCAAAGGGAGTCACAGCTCTGGAGGAGGAACTCTGTAATTTTTTGAAAGGGTTATTGAAGGCCAGTCACTGAGTAGATGGAAAAATGAGAATTTCAGAACATGACCTAATGGAGCAATTTTGTAACAATTGCTTTAATCAATATTTTTGGGGAGCAAGAGCTCCAAAAGAAGTCTAGCATAATGGGATTCCACCATAAAAATTGTACCTTGAAACTAGTTCTTTCCATGAGTTGTAGGATTTCTCACTTTAGACGTGGGTGCAAAAAAACTTATTATTTTTTTCCTTTTGCATATAAATTTCCACTTAGCCCTGTTTTTCCTTTAACTTGCATAGCTCTATCTTTATTCCTTTTTTTTTTTTTTTATGGTACCAGAATTCATACAGTTTTGTAAGATAATCTAAACTTTAATTACAAGTGAGTTTCATGTTATGTTTTTAATGAATGATTTATCATTGGACTTTAAACTGCCAGTGGCAATAGAAACATTATTCAATGAATTATGCAAATTATAAAAACACCCTTTTTTTTCTGAAAAATCTAAATTTATTGACTTCAGTTCTTTTCCATCTTTGCTGCAAGCCTCCATGATATGAACTCTTAAAACTGATGAAAGAATCATGGAAAAAGTATGAAGTAAACTTTAAAATCAAGCCTAACATATGTGGTGTGTGTGAAAAAATCAAGACATATTAAACGTAGTGAGTTTAACTGGCTAAAAGAATAATGAATATCACATAGGATCTATAAAATAATACAGAAATACCTTTAAATTGTTGCACCTAACAGAAATTTTTTTTTGAGACAGTGGATAAGCTAACTGAAGACCAAAAAAAAGACAGCAAATAGAAGACATCCCTTAGAGACTGGGAAAGTTGCTATTGGAGGAGCATTTGCAATTTGGACACCAGTGGTTAAGAAGAGCTGAGCAACATCACAACTATATTTAATAGAGATTTAGTAACTATATTTTTNGGGAGGAACGGTTTTATCCTCCCCAACCTACAACAGATGAAAAACTGTGAGGCCTGAAAAATGAATTTTTGTGAAGCAAGCAAACATTCAGCATGAAGAAAACATCAAATATGCTCTAGTCTGTGACTGGCCACACAGGTGGAGAGAGATATGGCCCCCTCCTCCCAGACATTACTTGGTGCAATGGATGGATGAATTGCCCTTTGAAACATTTTTGTGATTTCAATTGATTGCAGGGTTGACTTAAAGAACTGTATTAATTGGCTTCTTGATGGCTATAATGAATGGAAGTATTAATCTTGTGAAGTTTGACAAAGGAAAACACAGAATTTTGCAGCCAAAACAAAATAGTCCTATGCATCAGTACAGGCTGTAGACTGGCTGGAAAACAGCTTTGCAGAATAATGCCTGGGAGTCTTGATGGACAACAAGTTGTGCCTGAGCCAGCTAAGCTCTGTTGCAGTGAAGACCAACAGCCCCCTGGGCTGCATTAGACAGAACCTTGCCAGCAGGTCAGAAGGACTTGACTTCCTCTCTGCTAAGCACTGGAAAGATACATCAGGAGTGCAATGTGCAGTGCTGGTCTCCCCAGTGTTGGACAGATGTGGCTACTAGGACAAGTCCAGCAAAGAACCACAAAGATTGTTAAATGCTTAGAACATCTGCCATACGAGAAGAGGCTGAGCAAGCTTAGAATTATTTAGCCTGGAAATGAAAAAGCTCATGTGGGTCTTATCCATTTTTGTGAGTACTTGATGCGAAGATTATAAAAACGAGACTGTCCTCAGTGGTGCCCACTGAAAGAAAAAGAGACAATACACACAAATATAAGAAAAAAATTTCATTTATACATAAGAATTTTTTTTTTTTTTTTTGCGGTGAGAGTGGTCAAACACAGTGGGATTGTGGTATCCATCCTTTGAGATACTCACAACCCAAATGAACACTGCTCTGGGCAACCCTCTTTAGCTGACTGTTCTGAACAGAGGTACTGACTGAAAGGATTTCTAGATGTCCACGCCAACCATAACCACAGTGTGATCCTGAGATTCTGAGATTCTGTGATGAAGTCTGTGGAAAAAAAGGAGGAGAACAAGCACAGTGGTAAATTTTTTAACGTTTGGGTTTGTGCTGATTTCTTTGACAACAGACATCAAAAATGTAGATGTATAAGCCTCACATATCCACCCTAGCCTCTACCTGTAGTTTAGACAGAGAAATGAGCACTTAGCAATGTGCTGACCTATCTCAGAAGCTTATCAGAAAATAAGATAGATTGCTCTCTGGTGGTGGTTTATTTTACCTCCAGTGACTGCAATGGAAGCTCAGTGTCCAGTTTGTTCCAAGGTATTTAAGTCAGGTATCAGGTATCAGTCGAGAAAAAACATGCAAATCTTCAATCATACACCGACTGTAATACTTCTTGTCATACTAAGAGCTATCTAAGGCATGCCCTATTCTAGTATGTACAATATTAAAAAAGAATAAAAATAAAATATTGGAACAACTGAAAGACATTGGTATTTGATGGTTAAAATTCACAGACTGTTGATCTTAGAATTGTTCCATGAAGTTTGTATAAAGTCATAACGCACATCATCCTAATTTAATCAGACATTAAAGGCTAGAGTCATTGTGAGCATATCCTAAAAAAAATGAAGTGTATTCATTATGCAAATGGAAACATCTGTATTTGTGTGCAAATCCAGAGTCTGGATATATGAACGTGATAACTGCATGCACTGTGTTACGCTAGAGGGAACAAGAGACAAAGAGAAGCCATGCAATAGTGGAATTCCCTCAAGGAATACTCTCTGATTCATCTGTCACATACTGAAGCCTTTTCAGAGGGTGCCAGACCTCTGGAGAGGGGATGCTGGGGGAGAAGCTCAGCCACATTTTGAAATGGTTCAGAGCTTGTTTATTGCTGTTCAGCTCAATTTTGCTAACCTCGACTGCTCTCTCCAGTATTCCTGTGGCCCTCACGTGCAAGAGTAGAATTTTCTGTCATCTGCCCACCCATGTGTGGTCAGCCAGAGCCTGGAGAGTATTTAATGTTTTCTTTATGCTGAAAATACCTGATTAAATGATTCGTCAGTATAATCCCACTGAATTCAATAACCCTTGTGTTTAGCCTGTTCTACCTTGTAGTCGTCAATGTAGATATCTAAAAACAACTAAACAGGGGCCACTGAAGTATTTTTAGAGGATTCAGATATGATCCCAATTTTTTGTTATTTTGCTACACAATGAAGAGAACTAATTTAAAAAAAAACACATCCAGCAACAGTAGAGGGGAAAATAGAAGGAGAGATATGGAATGTGGGAAGGTATTTCCTTCAAAACTTTGCACATTATCAATTGCTGTAACTTACCTGACCTTCCTAGACAAAAGTCTATAGCTACCTTTTATATATATGTAATGTGTATGTATACATAATATATTTATATATATATGTATGTATGTGATTGTAAATGTAAAAGAATAAGAGAAAAGGAAATAGCATGATTTTATTACATATTTTAATGTACAATCTCAGGTAAAATCAGCTTCATTTAATAAAACAGTAGAAGATGGGTAAATACAAATATCATTTAATTTAAAGAAACTTGCATTATAAACAATAACAGGAAACATTGCCATTACCCTCCCTCTGCCTCTCTGTCTTGGGTGAGACTCATTTTTGAGTTGTTCTCATTCAGAGAACGAGTTGCTACTTTTGGCTTTTTTCCCAGAGTACTGCATACTTGGTGGTGTGTGAGGCAGTGCCTCCTGGGGAAAAGGGAGGAGGGGCACTGAATCACAGCACTTAATGATTGTTCTGCGTGGTCAAGCAGACACAGAGTAGGCAATGCTCTTTATTCTTTACTTACTGTTACAGCTATTGGCAGCCAGCCCTTTTAATTTAGTTATCAATTCTCAATGCCTTTAATCTTTTACTTTAAAGCCAGTCCAAAATAAGTACTAGTGAATGAGCATCTGCTAAACACAAATATTGCTGGGTAGATATGATTTAAGGCAGTTCTGCTAAGGTCCTACTGGTATGAATTCTGAGTATGAGTTATTTAGTATTCTTTTGACAAATCTTGTTTCTTTATCAGGATAGTTGCTTTTCTGACAACTAATAGTGTGTGGAAAAATTCATAGGTGTTACTAATAGATGAGCTTTTCAGATTGTCCCATCTGTCTCTGTGTTGATATAGAACACTCTTCTGAAGTACATTTTCTATTACTAAATCAAGCTTGGATTTCAGTATCCAGTGAAGTGAGATTTCTACATTTCAGAGGTTACTGAAAAACTTGAAAAGCATCACTATCTGGGAAGTTTCTCTCTATATTTCTTGTCTTTGTTTTCATACAGACTTCTAATTACCTCCCAGAGTACTGCATTCTATAATCTTCTTTTCTAAGGAGTTGTACTAAGCTGATGCTATTCTTCCTTTTTGTGTCTTATCTGTGGTTGTCAGAGCACTGAGTTCCTTGGAATATTTAAGTGATTTAATAAGTAAAAATCAAAGTATTTATTTGTAATCTGCTTCTCTGAAAAACTCCTTACAGTTTGCCAATCTGTTTTTAAGAATATAGTTCCTTTATTTGAACACTGTGGCTTCATAAGACAAGACAATTATCTCCTTTCTAATGATTTTCCTGCTAGATTGTAAAGGTTAGTGCTGTGGAAATTCACTTGGTTAACAATGAATCCAAGGCTTGTTTCATTTGTAGAATAAGTGCACTGCAGAAGAACCTTTAACCAATTACTTAATATGTATGCATAGGAAAAAATAGATGCACATGGTTTCATTCATAATGCTGATTTTATCTTGGTCCTCTGCAAGGACAGATAGGCACCAGTTCAGCTGATCTGCTGGAGAAGTCCACTTTGGAAAGAGTTAATTAGCTCTTTGGATCCACTGATCAAATGGCTTTGCTTCAGTTGTCCATGCACAGATGTCTAATACATGGGAGATGTTTCAGGTTTTCCTGCCGACTCTCCAACCTCTTCTTCAGAAGAGTGTCCCTGAAGTCTTCTGCGATATCTGCCAGTCCCATGAATTTTTCTCAGATTTTAAATGGGAAGGCATTTTAAATGGAAAGGCAATAGATGTCTATTTTTAGACAGCTGACTGAAAAGGCAGTATTTTACTGACTAGACCAGGGTCTTGGATATCTAACACACATGTAGATACCTAAATTTGGTGTCTCAGTCTCTGAGGTAAATCTCATTCATCTCAATGTGTACAACTGAATGAGAGGAATCTCATCTGTAGATAAGGTGTTATTTTGCTTTTTGAACTAAAATAGGTATTGAGTAGAACAAGGGACATGAAAAGGTTTTATTCTTGGCTTACTTTTCGTTGTCTTATTTTCCATGATTAGAATTTGAAATTAAATAGCATTTTTCTACATTGTGTTATTATTACTGGTACTGTGTTTTGTTCTCTTGGTTGCTTCTTTTGTAAGAAAGCTACTTTGTTGGTGAGGTCAAACATGACTACTCTTCCAGTTTCATAGTATAATCTGTCATAAACTAGTATATTGCTCTCACATTATTCCCCCTTTGTTCTTGTCAAAATCATGTCTTCACATTGAATGAGTTTCTATAGTAGTATATTAAAGACATACTTTTTGCAGCAATTCCAATAGAACTATTGCAAATTATTTTTTTCTGACTTCTACCAATATATTTTTTTATTTGTCCATTTCTTTTTTTGACAACCAATTTCTTTTTCCCATAGTGAGCTCAGTACTGTCAGTTTGGAGCCATAAAGAACTTAATAGCAGTTTAACTCAACATTTTCCATAATCAGAAAAGCGGTATCTACCACACCAAAGGGAAATGTAGGGATTGTCATTAAAATTCATGTTTTTCTTTAAAAGCACTAAAACATATCTAGTCACTCCTCCTGGACTGACTGCAAGCTGAAAAAGAAAACACCAGTTTGCTATTAGATTGCATGTGAAAAGTTATCTCCAAATCATAAAGATTAGGAAAAAAATTATTGAATGTGTGATGCCACAGAACCTAATTGTTCTCTCTGGAGAACATTTTCTAATTCCCACGGTTCAGTTGAATTTTCAAGGTATCTTGTCTTTTTTTTTTTTTTTTTTTTTTTTTTTTTTTTTTTTGTCTTTGAATCCAGGCCATTAACAGTGACTCCAGCATCTTTGGGAGTACTTTAGCCATGAATTGAATCTTATGCCCTGTTTCACACACTTCTGCACTCCCACAGTGTAGCTGGTCTGTCTCAACTGATTAATGGATGATGAAGGACTGAGTTCAAGGAAACACATATTTAAAATTTTGTGTAAAATGTCATTGAAACACATGCTTCCCGATGGATTCTTCAGTTCACTTAAAATATGTCTTTATATTTAACATGTTTAAACAGCATAAGGATGCATTAGACAGCTAGCTGCATCATGGGGTAAAGAAAATATTGATGTTTGTATGTGGAACTGAAGATTAACTAATTAATTCTGCTGCGGTTTGTGTTCACTGATTCTTTTCCAAGAATTAACACTTTTTTCCTACATTCATATTTTAAATGTCGTAAGTATCAAATATGACCTCCAGCTGAACTTCTTTGGCAGACTGTCATTAGCTGTTAGTCCCTCTTTGGGAAGGGGCAGCTAATTAGGCCTGTGAGTGTCACCAGACAATTCTTTTTTCAAGAAAGAGTCTTTGTATGATGTGCTTCTCATTGTTGTTTGTTGAAGTTTTGGGGTTTTTTTGTTTTTCTGTTTTCTGTTTTTTTGTATCTAAGTTGGAATAATCGTGGATGGCTTCTGTAGGAACCATACAGACAGAATCAGTTTTAAACTATCTGCATTGATTTTTTCCTTCAAAGATTTTTTCAAATATTGCCTGTAACCCTTTTTAGTGAAAGAAAATGTGCAATTAGTCTAAAACTTTCTCATCCACAGCTCTTATTGTCATTCTGGCTTATTATACATGTATGAACCTTATGCAGCAGAACAGTAAAAAAAAAGAATGGTAGCACACCTGATAGAAGCTAGAAGAAGCTATTTTTTATAGATACACAAACATTTCTTAGGAAAATATTTCTTAAAATGGTTTAAATTTTTTAAAACTATCCATTAAAGAAAAAGAATGTCAATCACCATAAAGTGTAATGGGGTTTTGACCAGTCAGCTTTAGTCTCTGTTGCCTTGGCTGCTGTGATTGAAAGAAGTTGTGCATAATGCTGCAGCCAAACATGCCTTGGGAACCTCAGGGCTACCACAGACAGAGCTTGTAAATAACTGCTTCAGAGGCTGACATTTATCACAAGCAGAAGTCAGTGGGCATTCTGCAGCTAGGTCTGCAGCTCCGTGTGGCTTGACCGCCCTCTAGTTAGGAGTCGACTTCTTCCCATTTATAGAAAGGAAGATCTACTGACCCATAGTCCCAGGAACTCTGGTAAATACATCATGACCAAACCATGAAAAATTCTCCTCCCCAAATGACTACGTTCCCAACTGTGACAAACACTCTCATCACAGTGTCCTGTTCAAAACTGTTGGCTTTAAGCAGCTCACAATGAATGCTCTTCAAATAATCATGTTTGTAAAGATAAGTATTTCTAAGAGAAGTACTCCTTAAAGTCTGAGAAATACTTTAAATTAGATAGCCCTTTCTTTAGCAGCAGCAGTAGCAAGAATCAGTATGATTTGAAGCAGTTAGTATTTAATATGCTTGTTCACTGTGTTAATTTCCCCCAAGTCAATTTTTAAAGCTAAAATAATCTCCCTTTGGCTTTTTACAGCCGGCATGATAATGGTAGACATTTTTAAATTAAGCTCTCTTATTGTCTATGTGTATGTGAAGTAGGTGATATTACACGAAAAGCATGGGCTGCTTTAGCTTGATACAAATACATATTTAAAAGCTTAACAAGCCTGCGAGAAAAATAATAGCCTCGATAAACATTAAAATGGCTCACTTGTAAGCCTTTTTGTTTAGTTGCATTTTCCTACTTGCACATTCAAAGGAGTGATGAAATGCACTGAGTAAATAAATAAAGCCTATATAATGTCCCAGTAGAAGGGGAAAGTTTATTTTAGTTCCACTAACAGGTTTAAAACTCTCAAATTATTAGATTTTCTGTGAATTGAAACACACAATGCCTACTAAAAAAAAAGTGGGAGATTCTGTTAAGCAAGTTAAGATCTGCTATGCTACATAAATACATCTATACTTATATAAGAAGCATTTCTCCAAACATCCTAACTATATAGCTGATTATAAAATGTAGAGTCCTACTGTGTATACATAATTTTACCTGGGCTTCTGTTATAGTCAGTAACTGGATAGCATAGTGATGGACTTATTGCAAGTATGAGAAAGTGCTAAGCAAAACAGAAATTATAATGAAATTTGAGATGTCAGTGACAATTAGCTGAATTATGAATATTCATTTCATATTCATTCTGGATAGTACCATTTTTCACTATCTTTAATGACTGAATAGTGTTTCAAGTAATAGAGATATAAATAATAGTCATGTGATAATTAACATGGGTTTTCCGGAGTGTTGTAGCACTTGTCAAGTGCCACGTGGGCTGGAGCAATGACTAGAAAGTTAATTTTCAGACATGGCCAGCTCAACGTGTTCAGCAGAACCATTTGACATTCTTGCTGAATTGTTAATTTACAGGAAGATAAAAATCTGCTTGTAAGTGGTTTTACTTATGCTGCAGCCACATTAGAAAGACTAAGTGCTACACTGGAATTATAGAAGTCTAAATCAGGACCCCACATCAGAGGTGAAAAGAAATGGAGTAATAGTGAAGCACTGCCCCCAAATAACAGTCACCTGTAACTAATGCTGGGAAAAGTGATTTACTGTCCTCCTTTTAGACTGGTACATGCATATTGACAGAAAACTAAGTAAGTGCTTAAATGTGGGGTTTTTTTTCAGTCAGGTTGAAGGTATCCATGAGAGTGAAAGGGGTAATAATCTCTGTGCAAATGTAGTCTTTGAATATGTGGTCATACTCTATTTTGAATCCTTCTTAATATTACTAGTGTTCTGCTAATATCCCCTACAAAGGATGTGATATGATCTCCTGGAGTTGTCCTAAAAAATGTTATTGTGCACACGTACTGATAAAATGCACAGTTTTTCATCCAGTACCAACATGTGAAGCCACATAGTCCATGGAACAATGGGATCCTCCCCCAATTTGACTGAATATTTTGAAAACAATGTCGTGGTTTGAAAAGAAAAATCGTGTAGCTGAAACTCCAAAGACCCTCAGAGAAAGAGCACCACGGAAATTTTTCTTTTAGGTTACAAAACAATGCAAACGAGAATAACATTTGCTAAATTAGTTCTAGAGGACTGTCTTGATTTGGGACAATATTAGGTATTATCAATGGACGAGAGACGTATAGAAAAGGCAACAATTTATTGAATGTATGGGGTAATGTGAGTATGGATGGGTGTAAGGAAGTGGATATGAATGTATTGATATGAATCTGTTATTGACGTGGTGAACCAAAGGGAAAGAAAAAAAAAACAACAACAAAACCAAAAAACAATAATCAATGTTTTTGGAAAAACACAGTTGTCCCTTATGCCCCTGGCAGTCATGATGTGGTAGGGTGCAGTTACAGCTGGCAGGGATGCTGTGTGTCCCACTGGAACATGGAGGGTGCACCCTGTTACAGCCGGCAGAGGGCACTGTGTGCCAGCCGGGACAGGTCCGGAGAGGGAGAGAGAGAGGTCACGTGGGAGCCGGGAAGGAAAGATGGAGGATACTGAGCTCCCGGACAAAAGCCCCCCGCAGTGGGAATGGGCTAGCAGTGCCTTGTTCAGGGGCTGAGAAAGACGAGGGACCCCCCCCACCAAGAGCACAGAAGGGGATTTAGAGGTAGGGGCACATGAACCAGAGCTTCAGTGGAGAAGCTACAGTGTTCCAGAGGCTGCAGTGTCTGTGAAGAGGTTTTTCTAAGGGGTCTTCTCATCTGGAAACAGTGCTGACCGCGGGAATCTGTAGAGGTAGGGGGCAGCAGGTGCTGGTGTTGGTTTTCTGGGCAAGCAGCGCTGAGGAGGAGTGCTCTGTTCTTGCCACAGAGCTGAAAAAGAGACCGAGCACTACTTCCTCAGGTCTTTATAATCCCGTTCCCCTCCCAGAGATCCCTGCATGGCCTTGGGCATCCCACCTTCCTTCCCAGGTATTCCCCTGTGCCCCGAGGGGGCTGATGGGAAACCCAGGCAAAGAGGTATCTCCTTTATAATCCCGGTCCACTCCCAGCGGTTCCACCCAGGTGTCCCTCAGCACCCAGAGGCTGATGGGAAACTGAGGAAAACCGAGGAAAAAGGGCATCCCCTTCCCAGCTTGGCTGGGCTGACCCCACCCCTTAACCAACTGGGGAGGGGAAAGGAGTTATTATTTTTTTTTCGTCTTCCTCTTCGGTCACCCAAACCACCACAAGGACCTCCTTTGAGTAAACCTAGTATGAAAATAAGAAAGAGAAATGTATTACTGCCACTCCTTTTGCATCTCATGGATACTTGTCTTGTATTCAGTATCCAGCTTCATCTTGCATGTGGAGGAATTGGAAACAGCTTTGAAATTACTTTGTTGCAACATAGCTGGTAAAAGCTGATAATGTATATATGTTAGTTGCTTATGTCCATAGTCTTTATTATTGAAAACTAAGGCTCATATTTTATAGTTCATTCCATATGAGTTTTGATTATCTGGGAGAGAAAAAGAAAAATAAAAAAAAATTAGGGAGAACATTATTTCTTTGGGAAAATATTTTTGCTTTGCACTGTGAAAAAATAAAGAAGCATAGTGTAATAGAAGTGAAACCTCACCTGGCTGTGAGAGAATAGTGTGAGTAGAGCCCCACTGTTACTGCTCCGAGCATCCCAGGGTTCTCCATGGCCGTGGTGCATTCAAGAACCTCGGCTTGAAGTGAATGCCTCAAAGAATCTTACCTGTCCTGAAAGAGTTTTATGACACCATACCTTTGAGACTGAATATGCAAAATCTTTTCAGTGTGTATCTTGGGAAAACCATGTGCAGCAGATTTTGTTTTCGTGGCAACAACTTCTGACCACAAGGTACTCATAAAGAATGACTCCTGTCAGAACAGGTGATTTGTGTTGCTTCCACCAATGAAGCAACAAAGCTGACTGGCCTATAAAATTGGCTTTTTAAGTAGTAAGGACATTATACAAAATGTCAGTTGTAGAAAATGGACTTGGATTGCATGATCATAAGGTAATTGTGTTTTATTTAAATGGAAGAGTAAATAGAGGCCTGTAAGGGTATCAGTTTTGAGTTGGCAAGCTAAGATAGACAAAAGTAATTAGTTATTCATATAGGCAACAGTGATTAATATTTGACTTGAATATGTCAGAGGCCTTGAAGTCCTTAGTATTGCATGTCCAAAAATGTTCTTGAACATGTAGCCCAAGAAGAGAGCTAGAAGACTTTGGAGAAAAGCTCACAACCAGTACTAATGAAACATTGGGATTAAACAGGAAAACTGCAAAGAATGTAAAACATTACTTCTTGTAGAATAAAATGAGAATTTTCAGAAGTCAAACTGAAATGAAACTTTTATAGGGCATTAAGTTTGACAGTGTGCTTATTGACCATGCAATTACAAAATTAAATAAAGAAAAGGGGAAAAAACACATTGCTAAGGACATTAAAAGTAGTACAATTGTTACCCTCAAATTATTTTGGTTTTGGTTTCAGTACCAGTAATATTGAATGGTAATAGTAATATGTCTTTAAGTTTCAGTGTCCAGACAGAAAGCTTTATGTGTTTAAATTGTTCTGTTTGAGTGCTGAAGTTAAACTGGATAGCAGACACTATATCCTTATTAGAAACACTGATGGCTAGTCAATCCAACAACATATTGGAAGACGCTAAGAAAAGAACCTAGAAATATTTAACTCTTGCCTTCAATTATAAACTCATAAACACAGTGCAGAAGTGTTTTAATTTGGTTTAAACTACTTAGCTAATCTTCTTCATGTTTATCTATTTCTAACTGTAATAACTCTTATTTCCCAATTTGCTAGTTTTCCTTTCCCAAGGCTAAAACAAATATTTTAATCTATCTTATCTGACCCAAAGCCTTAGCAACAACACTTGTCTTTTATTTGTGTTTTATTCCTTTAACCCAGAGTTAATAGTCTTATATAATAGTTTCCTCCAACTCCTTGGGAGTATACTCTGTTCTTAGGCTTTTTTTTTGTTATTAACTCCATCACTTCTGCATCAGGCCTACCAACAAATATGAGTTGCTGTGATAATGTGTTACTTGCCCTTTGAAGCTCCAGAGGAACCTCATTCTGGAGTTAAAAAGAAGCACTAATGCATTGCACAAGATACAAGTAAAACTTTATCTACCCTCTTCATAAGAGAAGTAAGCTTCTCCTAATATATCGTGTGATTGATGCTATTGGTGTATGATAGGGATAAAATTGATATATCGGGGAGTGGTGGACACTTACAGTACTGCGTTCCATTGTTCTTTTTAAAGGATACAAATTGTGTTCCTTAAGCACTGGCCTTTCTTATTGCCTATATTATGTAAAAAAGTTTTTTGGTTGGTTTGTGGTTTAGAGGCTTTTTTTGTTTCTTTGTTTTTGATTTGCTAGTCAAATTGAAAAATCAAGACAGAGACACAATGGAAACAGAGTAATTAATTTTATTACCATTGTACCTTTTTTGTTTTTTGTTGTTTTTTTCTTTTGAGGGGGCAGGGAAATATTTTCCATGAAGTTTTGAAGTGTGGAGTAAATCTAGTCAAGAAATCCAAATTGCATATCCTAGTATTTTTGATCTCTTCTGGAATGTATTTCTGAGTGACATTCATAAAAGAAAATTGTCAACCTAATTCCACTGCTGATCCAATCAGAAGACCGGGGATTCAGATCCTTTTTTGGCAATCAATGTTTCTATAAATACCAAATACACAAATTGTGCGCATTTAGAGCTCTACTAAATCAGAGATGAGATTGTCTCTTGTGTCTGCCCATTGCCTGGATGCTTAAGGAAGCACAAGGAGCTATTTGTACTCTTTTGTCTGATTCACCGTGAGCCCATGTAAAGCCAGATACAATCTAGCCTGGATTTATCATCTGTCCTTCAAGTACTAAAGGGCAATACTGGAAAATAATAACAGATGTAGCCATGTGTAGAGCGTCAAATGGGAAATAACTCTGAGAAATGTTTTGCATTTAACTTTAAAGCGTTAAAAGAATCAGTTGAATGACTATCAGGCAAAAGGTCATTCAATCCTTGGAGAAACAAGGAAAAATGTCCTATGCTGTGTCTGGAGATAGCTGAGATACAGATGGCACTTAAAACAAGCTCTCCGACCCAGAGCTTAAAGTCTATATTGAACTTAACTCCCAGATCAAAATATATTCTGGTCAGTGTAATAGGGCTGTGTACCTTGTAAGACTGTATTTAGGCATTAAAGTCCAGGAGAGCTCTATCATTATGATACAGACAATGCATGCAAAGCACCGTTTTTCCTATGCATATCTAATAACTCCACTTCTATAAAAGTTGAAAATTATTCTTACATGCCAGAATATATCTTGATATTGTATGGATACATATGAGAAATGAAGGGCTTACAGACTTTTCCAAGCCTGTGAAGATTTTTTAAGTACTGAGCGAAATTACAGTTCTTGCATTCAGAGAAATACAAAGCTTTTCTCTAATTTCATCTGATATCCTATGAATTGGGAATAAGGCCTGGTGTTGGCCTAGGTGACAGTGATTGGTATCCCTAGCATCCTAGTAGATGTCAGAAGGGCATAATTGGTGAAACAGCAAGAGGGAGAGGGGGTTTGGAGGACCATCTATGTGGTACTTCATTTCCAGCTAGACTTAAACCATGATAGACTCATATAGGGAAACAGCACCATGAAAAACTCTGCCCATGGAAGAAGCTCTGGTGTACTGTCTGTGGTGGACAAATGCTGTACAAGAAATGTCAGCCTCCAATATTTCAGCACAAAATGTTGCAGAGTCAAAGCTCAGGAGGTTGCCATTAAGCAGTGTAAGAACAGCAACAAAACTGTGTGGTCAAAATCTCAGTGCTGTATATAGGGACCTGTACATTTAACAGCTGACACTGTCAAGCTGGCAAGGCAGAAATCATAAATGGATATTGCAGTAATCAAATTTCCACATGACTAGGCATAACCGTAGTATTCTGTACCAATATTTCTAGACAAATCATGACCTGCGCTTCCAAAATAAAAAGCAATGTTCTTTTCTTAGTACTTTGTTTACATCATTTCCTACCTTTTCTCTATGCTTGCACGATTAGTGTTCTTTTTATCTTTGCTCACTTTGCTAATGGCAAGTGTATATGACCTTCTCAGAAAAAGTCTAGTCCAACCAAAATGGTTAATGTCTTCTCAAGAGATATTCCAATGTGCAAAATTCCAAACTTCACAGACTGATCTGAAGATAATTAGCCAGAAAACTTTTATGATTGATGCTTTTTTATGTATTAACATTTTGCCAAGACTTTTTGCAAATTGTGGACTGAAACTAATAATTAATGGAGTATGCTCTAGACAGCTTGCATTTTCCAATTAGAAAAACGGTCTGACCAAGTCAGAAAGAGCAACACATAATGGAGGGTGTAAGCAAGCCAAGAAAAGCCTTAGAAGGTATACAGGTTCATTATGAAGAATAAAGATTGTTAAGATACTTGTATTGCTAATGATAATGTTTTGATAGAAACTGTGTTGCACAAAGATTTTTCTTTTACACTACATTATGACATAAAGAAAAAGTGAAGAAGATCCTGTGGAAAACACTTTATCTATTTAATTCTTAGAGGAAATTATAAATTTCATACTGAATAATCTAAAAATCATAATTTAGTAGAGGTGTGTCTCAGATGTAAGAGAAAGAAGAAACTACCCATCAGTGTGTGCTTATGCAACAGACATTTTGATAACTCTCTGCTTACCTCATGTGCAGTGAAATAGAGATAGAGAGATAATAAAATTCCAAAAACTAAGACTTCAGTAAAAATGTAAGAAGGAGATCTCTGGTCAGGGACCTGCACAGCTGGAGGAAATATATTGAAAGACTCTATGGCAGCTGTCTTTTCTCAGTATAGCACTGCTTTACTCAAAGGGCTAATATAAATGGCAGGGCCTCCATTTTCTAACCCTGGACACAGAGCATGAAAATGAAAGTCTTTCCTTCTTGTTTGCATCCATGAACTGGAATGGGGAGAAAGAAAGACATGGAAATGTTGATCCTTCTTTCTTAGCCACTTGCTCAAATTAGACCTGTAGGAACAATATAGGTGTTTACATCTATAGCTTGATTAGAGACAGAGAGAGAAATCTTAAGTTATCACTGAGGTCTGCAGCCCCCCTTTCTTACTGTGACTGTACGACACCCTGTAGTCTTTGCAGAAGCCTTTTGCAGAAGCTTTGCAGAAGCTTTTCAGAAGCTACAAGTACAGATGTGACAGGCCCAATGTAATAATCCACACATATCCATACCACACATTACCCACAGGACTGGATATTCAAGTGCTGAAGCTCAGTTCCAGCTTCAGATGCACTGTGGCATTAGGGGAAGAGTCATGTTTGCAGCAGTCCCTGTAGGATACTTGCCTGCCTGCTTACAGGCTGGTGGAAGCTGTGCTATTGTGACGTTGAGAAGCAGGTAGTATGCTGTGAACAGGTGAACTTTGGCCATGAGCTCAGTGAAGTGGCTCACAGAAAAAGAAGACGATCTATGTATGAGGTGTGCATCCAAATCTTAAGTCCTTCTTCCATGGCAAGGCATCTGTCTTGACATTCTGTTTCCTAGATGCCGAAGGAAAGCGAAGGAGAAAAACAAAAAGAAAGAGGGCAATGAGGCAAAGCAGAGAGAGAGGCACTTTATCCCTCAATAATAGTCCAGGCTGGGTGACTGGTCCTCACAGTTTTCAGTCCTGCTTCCTCACAGCTGTGCTGCCATTCCTCAAAGGTAGCTTTGATTACCAGGAGATTGTTCTCTCAGGCATAATTCCTCTCAGTGCAGTGAGCTACCTAAAGAAGCAGGTATAGGTTACAGCATGTGGTTCTACAGTAAAAGAGTGAGTATAGGAAAAAAGCTACAGTGAATACCCATTTTACTTTTTCAGAAGCTGATGGTGGTTTAGGCATCAATGAAAATCAAGCTGTCTTTTGAGCGAATGCCATTATGGCAGCCACAAACCAGAAATCCTGTCCCTGAACTATCTTTAGAGGGTGGTAAATCCTGAAAACCATTGCTCCTGTGTTAGAAGGAGCTGCCAACTTGTGATGTCATCAATCTACTTGGAGTATCTGTGCAAATTAGTGTTGCCCACTGTTACCCCAGGAACTCTACCCTCTGCTGGTCATAGCAGCATTTCTTCTGTTTGGTAAAGGAAATGCTTCTGCAAGTGATTGAAAGAAAATGTCTTGTATGCCATCAATGCATATCTCTCGAGAGGTGCAGAACACCAGGGTGTTATCTAGGTAGCCCATGGTATAGATATGAAGCAAATCCTAAGAACAGCATTTACAGAATACTACAATGTGCCTCAAGCTTTGCAGAGACTGAATGACATCACAGGATGCTGATAGTGAGCATAGATCCCTTATAGATCCACCAAAGTGAGCAATGGAGCCCACTGCAGATGTTCGGAGTACTTCGGGATAAGAGACAAGGGGTCTTTCTGCTACCTGTAATCCATGCTAAGACAGAGACTCCCATGATTCTTTATGAGAAATAGAAAACATATGGAAGTCCCTGCAGAAGAATCAAAGAGGAAGTTGAACCCATATACCAGATGGTTCTTGAGGTACTTTGAGAACTGCTGATTCAGATTCTGACCAAGCATAGATGCTCCCAGAAAGCACCTTCTCCTGAGTGCGGGAGTAACAGGTGGCAATCTTTCGTACCGTGAGAATGGTGAAAGGTATTTTTCTATTAAATATGGAAAATGTGGAAGGCAGCACTTCTGTAATTCCTAACATGATTATAGTACACAGTCTATATCCACATAGCTTACCAAAATGTCTCCCTTGAACTAGAAGGATACTGTGGTATTAAAAATTCTTAAATTAAACCCACTACTGTGGTAACATTAAAAATGCTAAATCTAGATATATACAATAAATACTATGTAAATCCTTCTAAAACTGCCATAAAGAAACCTGAGAAGCCCTGTTGGGATGCAGCTTGGTAGATACATGTAACCCATAGAAATTAGTAGATCACTTCAGCCTGAAAATGCCATCAGAATTTAATGCAAGAAATACAGTACTGAAATGATGCAAATATAACATTCTACCTCCTTGGTCAGTCTGCCTGGCATACCTCACAGAAAATCTTTATTTATGATGTACAATATAGACTGCAAGTAGTCATGTGTATAAATATCATCCTGATAAGTATCATTGAGATGGAACACCAAATGCACCCATTGTAATTTCTACCACCCACAGCACTCATTACAACCTATCACGACCATGTTGTATGTGCCTTTCAGTCTTCTTGGCAGCTTGTTCTGTTTGAGGGGTGATTTGGAAAGGGAGCATTTTCTGAAAAAGACAAGGACAAATTGTTCAGATGATGGGCCAAGGGAGAAAATGGAAATACAGAAATATGATGACAAATATGATGTTTGGCTTTGCTTCAGTCACTTCAGTACTACAGTATGTAGCACACTCAGAACTGCCAGCTTCTGAAAGAACTGAGATTTCAGCATTGTCACAGTATTTAAAAACAAGACATCTGTCAGCAAACAAAAAAAAACCCTAAAGACTTTTCATTCTTGATGTATCAACAAGGTTTGATTACTTAAATAGGCACTGTCAACACAAATGTCCTTCAGGTCATTTTTTTTAGTGCCTCTATGTATGGCATTTATGTAAGGTATGTGCCATTCCAGAAGTTTATCCTATCTCTCACACCATAGAATGATTTCTAAATTTATGCAGCCTAAACCAGCTGCTGAATTGAAAACAATGTCTTTGTTAAAGAACAATGGTTTGTATCACAGAAAGAAGATATAGTCAATCTTGCATGCAGGAAAACTGGCTACATAATAATTCAACTCAATAAGTCAACTTATTGAGGGCTGAAGGCCAACGCTTCATCATTAAACTTTATTCAGCACGTTGCATGGTGGATGACTTGTGATTCCTCTTTAAAGTTACGAATTACTTTCATGAACCTTGATATCAGCTGTTGCTTCTCCTATGAATATAGAAAACCAATGCAGATAAACATAGAAATTGTCTAAAATTATCAGCAAATGTTATTGCAGATCTTGTGTACATAAGACATGAGATGTTACTTGTCCCCAAAACTTTCCTTTTCAAATGTGTGGGAAGTGATACGTCAGATAAAGAGAAGAGGAAAGGAAATAATAAAAGAAGGTAACTTAACATCTGGTATGTAGCACTAGTAGAGTTCAGTTAATTTTAGTTAATTAGTTATTATATTATGAAATACATAGACTGCATATAGCTGGCTGGCTCCTGGGAAGATGGGAAATACAGTCCTCATGGATATTACATTGTTTAAAATCATGTGATAAATATTTCAAATATTTCAAACCTTCTCCTTAAGGTTATGGTTCTTAGAAAGGGTTCCTATTCAAATATAGGAAGTCTACAGGTCTGATAAAATGGTGTACTGTATGTTCAAAGTCTCTATAGAAAGCAAACGTTATTTTGTTTATGTAAAAGCTGCAAGATAAACAACTTTTGATCACTAAGTTTTCCATCTAGTCATTGCCCTTGTATATATCTTGGGACTTATTGTAAGATTGTACCTGATTCAGTACAGCTATACATTGCCTCTGAAAAGGGGGGTCTTCTAGTCCTGGTTGGAAATTAATATCCATTTCTTGCAACTAGAAATTGTGTGCATAAATCAGTCAAGCTCACTGCTCTGACAGAAAGTCTTTTTTCCCTTTTTTTAATGAGTTCATTCTCTCTCCAGTCATTGAGCTGTTCCACTTACTTCTTTTATTGCACCATAATTAGATTTGAAACAAGTGAATAAGCACCTGTGTATGCAGGAAAGCAGGAGAACTGAATAAACTAAGGATGACAATAGCATAGAGGAAAATGAAACCACATCTTCTACATGTGGCAAGTCCAGTAATCAAAGTGTTAGAAGAGTTAGAAGATGAACACTGGCTTTACTATTGCAATTAATTACCCTGTTTCATCCTTTTGTTTTGTTTTGTTTTGTTTTGCATGTGCTCTCTTTTGCCTGAAGTTGGTGAGGTGTCAGTCACTTCAAATTATGGTAAAAGAGAAAAATACTGCCAAAACCATTTATTATTTCTTTAATTTCTTTGGATTTCTTTTCAATAACACAGAACCAAATAACATTATGAAAGCATAAAGAAAATGTTTTTGTTGCCGGATCTCATAGAAAACCTACTATTTGTGAACTTCTGTCAACATTTTCCATGTAGCAAAGTTAAGTTTTATGTTCCGTGCTGTTACCAGTTTGTCTCATAAGAATGTCGTAGATTTCACCCTATCCATTTCACTGTACACAAGTAGCCCTGGGTTTGTAGTCTAAATCAGATACAAAGTTTGCTGGCCAAAAATCATGCAACATTTGCTGTCAAAAATAATGCAACATTTCCATTCACATAAATTACATTATAGTGAATCAGCCTCATGATGACTTCGATTATGTGACAATGTAGTGTTTCAATCTGGATTCAGCAGCCAGCTGTTCATGAAAAAAGAAAATAATAATATTGATAAGAAGAAAAAGATTTCTTTTTAAGGGATGACCGTTAGGAACCACATAGATATGACAGTTTTCACTTGAGAACTGAAGCCTTAGAGCAAACTAAAACCATCACATATTTTTTGATTATTAAAGGACTGGATATTACCTTGTCTGTCACAAGTTTCAGATGTCTTAATCCTGTATTCGCATAACAAAGATTTATTTAAGACTGGGGATAGGGAAAGTGCTTTCATCTTCGTAGTTGTAGTTTAACCTAGTTCTCTACTTTTGTTGATGTTGATTTCCACTGTGGGAACAAGTACATAAATGTGCTTTGCTTCAAATTTCTCAGTGATAAATATCTTAAAATAAAATTGTCATGATTTGAACAAATCAGTATTTTGTTAGGTTAGGAATGCATTAATTGCTACTGAAGATATATAAATACCTTCATTTTAAATTTCCCAGTGATTTTGTTGTATATTTTTATAAGTAATAAAGAGATTTTCTTGACTTCTTTTGCAACACACAAGACTAGGGAAAAATAGTGGTTTAATCATCTTAATAAAAAATAAGAGTAGTAACGATATTTATAAATATATTAAAGGATGAAAATGTTTGAAAAAGATCTACTAAAATATATTTCCCTTGGGGAAATATAATATCAGCTTGCATGATTAGTTTACAGTGTCTCAAGGATTCACTGAAACCCATCTTAAATTTCTTTATGTGATCAATTCCATTTTATTGCTATGAGATTTACGCAATAAAGCAAATAAATTGTTGATTTATCTCACTATTCCACTTTTGTTACAAAGTGTAAGAGAAATGAAGAGAGATGAAATCAACTTATGTACAGAAAATAATTTATTTTATGCTAGTAAAATTTATAGCATGCTGTTTAGATTTGTGAAGATAGTTATTTTAGATTTTTTTTACCATTCTGAATATTTTCTTAACATGTGAGACACACCAAAATAATTATTTAATTAAGATAATTATTTTTGCATTAAAAATTGAATATTATGAGTGTATATAACCCCAATGCTTCAGAAAGTTCAAAAAATTTTGGTTTTTGATTGGAAACTGAAGTTTTCTTTTTAAGTCAAGAGTATGCAGTGCAATGAAAATATACTATAAGCTTTGTAAGTGTTGTTCAAAGTGCCTGAATAACATCATGGTGAGACCATCACTAGGAATGGCAGAGTCAAATACTTTGTCTAGATATATAACTCACAATAGGTTTTTTAATTCTGCCACAAAAAAAGAAAAAAACAAAAAGCAACCAAGAATGAATCAGGATAATTCTTGTCTTAAATAGAAGTCCAGATAACAGGAAAGTCTGAAAAAGAACATTTGGAAAGCTTTTTTTATAGCATGAATGTCTTTTCCCAGTGAAACTGGGATGAAAAAAGAATATTTGTGATACATTTTTCCTGAATTTTCAATGAGCTTTATTGGTAATAGGCACTGGAGTCATCATTTATGAATACTAAAAAATCTTTTTATATAGACATATCCTTAGGTCACTGTCATTATTTTTACTGATGTCAAGATTGTATATTCTCTGTCAGTAGAAGGTATTATAGATCTGGATCCTACCAGGTATGAGAGCACATTTGTACAGAACCTTCCCACACATGCAGCCAAAGTCAGGATCAACAAAGCTACAGACATAATTAGAAAGTACAACATGCAGCTCCCCACTGATATGAGAATCAGTGGACAACCACATCTTCCCTGAATGTTGTCTTGACATCTCATTTCCTTCTGCCTGCAACTAAAAGAGTGGCTGATGTTTTTATTAGGAGTAAGGAAGTTTGGCCCTAGTTATCCTGATGATCCTCAGGGATCATAGAACTGTAGAATCATTTAGGTTGAAAAAGACATAAGATCGAGTCCAATTGTAATGCCTAAAAGTAAAATGCCTAAAAGTCTACTCTGAGATAAGAAGCACTCTTTATTGCTGTGCTTGATGTCTTGGGAATGATTTCCAAGCAGAGCACACTGAATTACATAGTTTCACAGTTTTATATGATTATCTAATTTTCATATCTAGGCATTACATCACTTGCTACACCCCTTTCTCCAGGTGTCCCTCCCATTGTACTCCCCTCGCCACGCCTCTGACATGCCTCCTGTTTTGAGCCAGGGGCTGAAAAAGACCCCTGTCTTCATCCTGTCTTCTTCTTCCTTGTTCGACCTTTGGTTCTTGTCAGAGCACCACGTCCTCTGGAACAGTTTCAAGGCTTTTTGGACCAGCTTTAACTACCATTGCTAGATGTTATGTCTCCTTTTAGTCTTACTTCACAAGCAGAAGTGGTTCTTTATCTTGCTAACATTCCTGTCTATAGAAAAGTCTTTGCAAAGGGGGAAAAAAGTACATTCTAGAAAACTAGAAAACTTGTAAAAAGTAAATAGAAAGCTATATACTATAAGTTTTAGGCTACAACTGTAACCAATCACTGCCAAGTCCACAACTAAAGCATGTGCATTACATGTGTTACAAGTGTTGCATCTACACGTCTTCTAAATGCCTCCAGGGCTGTTGACTCAACCACTTCCCTGGGCAGCCTCTGCCAATGATTGACAATCCTTCTGACGAACAATTTTTTCCTAATATTCAATACAAACTGCAACTGCAGGCCACATCATTTCATCCCATCACTTGTTACTTGGGAGAAGAGACTGATTCCCACCATCTTCAAAACCACTGAGAAATTTTTGGTACATCTGCTGCCCTTGATAGCTACTCACCCACAACAGAAATGCTTTAAATTTCACCTTCCTTCTTTCCAAGAGAAAAATAAAAGAATGTATGTGTCTCTAAAACCAAGAAAATGAGGGTTTAAAGCAAAAGTGTAAATGTTAGATTTGGGCTTTTTTTCCTTTTTGAGATTTTTTAAGTTTGTCTATGTCCTGGTTTGGGACAATATTGGGACAATATCCGTGTTACCAGCAGACGAGAGACGTATAGAAAAGGCAACAATTTATTGAATATATGGGGGAATAGATGGGTATAATTGGCCAATTATGGCCAACAGAGGG
>VYZS01032179.1:17999-31796 GCA_013400695.1 Neodrepanis coruscans | reverse complement strand
GTGACTCCACATTGGGCTGGAACTGCACCCTCCGCCGCAGCCCCTGCCGGCGCACAGCGTGCCCGCTGTCCACGCCGCGCCGCCGGTGGTGGGGGGGGAAGGGATCACTGACCGGTGTGGGCGTTTTTACCTTCAGTTTTTTAACCCCACGACAGAAGTTTTTCATAATTTTGAAGTTTCTCAAAATAAAGATTGTGGTACTTCTGGAAAATTATTGTGAAGCATCTGCTAAAAGTTGCAAGGAAAAAAAAAGTAAAAAATTAAAATTATCAGGCTTTTAACAGGAACATATTTGGTACTAACAGTCTTGTAAAGATGCAAGATACATTATGATGTGGTTGGACAAAAGTATTATCATTATGATTGTTCTGGCTGTAGATGTGTTTCACAGACAAACTAGATGAGTCAATACACATCAAGTAAGTCATATCTAATTGTCTAATTTTTTCTTTAATAACTGAAACACAATGCTTAGATGAAAGGAGTGAAATGAAATAGAACCTTAAGCTTGTTGTACAGATTGTCAACATCTGTCGTGGTTTTACCACAAATTTAGCGATTTTGGACAAGAGATTTCCGAGAGAAGCCACAAACACACCCCAAAATAAAGAAAACACACAAATATCACAGTTTATTTTGCGCGCACACAAACCCCGGCAAATAAAGTGCAACAACACAGACAAATTAAACTTTCCCAGGGCCCGTGTTGGGATGAGGATGCTCTGGAAATATTGCTGGTCTCTTTCTGGGCTCCCGGAGAGATGCCGGGGGAATTAGAGGAAGCACACGGCCTATCTGAGGATCCCCCCCCAGCTTCCGGCCGGCTTTGACTGAAGGAAAAACACTCAAGACAGTTAGAGACCAGGAGCCCCCTCCCCCCTCCCTCTAGGCCCCCCNGGCCGCGTCGAGCGGCGCCGCGCTGAGTCGCACCGCTGCCGCCTCCGCAGGGCTGGGCGGCAGCGCAGGTGTGCAGCACAGCGCAACAAGCTGTTGCTCCTGGGTGTAGTACCAGCTCCGCGCCGGGCCCCGCCTGGCTCCACTCCTCTTGGCCCACGGAGAAGGGGCGGAGGGAGTGCCCTTGGTAAGTGGACGCCCGGGGACGGAGAGAGGCAGAGGCCGTGCCGGCCGACCGCAACTCGCCGGGTTGAATCCTCCGGGCAGACCGCACCCGGGAGATGGAGGGGCGGCGGAGGTGGTGATCCGCCGAACCCGTGCCGGCTGACCATCCCTGCGCTCGCCCATCCCCACCCCTGGCTGGGAAAAAACAGCTTTTAACAAACCTATAACAACATGGAAAAAGAATGACCAAAATGTCCAACCTAGTAAGAAATGGGGTTTTGTTGTGTTCTTCTAGATATGAGACCTAAGTCCCCTAACAAGTGCTACAGTAGGTCTTTCAATACATCAATACATCAAAATACATCAAAAGCCCATTGAGACTGGCATTAAATTAATAATTAAATTAATGTTATGATCTTGTTCCATTTGTCATGGAAGTTTCTCCATTTTCTCTTTAACATGAAATAAGTAGAAAGAATGATAATAAAAATGTAAATTGCAGTGAACTTGATTCCTCTAATTCCAGGCAAGAATTAGAGGAAAATTCAGGAAATCCCCTAAGTTTGTTTCTGAGTTAAAGGAAAAGTTGTTAGAGGATCAAAAATACTAACTATTCAGCTTTTTTCAGACTACCAAACCCTCAGGCATTTAAAAAAGAGAAGCAACACTAATCCAAGATTGAAATGGAAATCTGTCAAAATAAAGCAAGTGGGAATTATATGATTTTTTTCTCTTTGTTGTTTGGGGGGTTTTTTTGGGGGGGTGCATTGTAGGTTTTTTCTTGTACACATTCCATGCTTTTGCTATTTTCAGATTTAATTTTTCCTGTGTACAGAAAAACAGGGTAATGGGTAATGTATTTTAGACTCAAATCTTTCTGACTGCACCTTCTCCTGATACTCGGATAATTGGAACTAAAATTGCAAGACAGATGAGAAAATCTGTTGGAGTGTGCTTTAGAGTATGTTCAAAAGGCATATTTCTTCCAGACTAACCTGAATGAAGGCACTGCATTTGGAATGAATTCCTGTAAGTGTTTAAATTAATGCTAGTGTGTTTGAGATCTGATACAGGTAAAAAAAAAATGCTTCCTTTTTAATTTTTTTTATAGAAGAGTTATACAGGATCAGAAGAGCTCTGATTGCTAGAGGTAACTGACTACTTTTGTAATGGAAGAAGCTACTGTCTCTCCAAAGTATAGTACAAAGTATTATTTGTATATAATACAAAGTATTTTCAAATGTTTTGTAGTATAAAACCCCATGCAGGGTGTTGGATCCATAAAACTTACAGCATTTGGTAGATAGTCTGTACAATGCAGATATGTGAGTTACCTCTCATTCTTTCTAGTCTTGTGAGAATACATACAAAGGACAAAGCCTCAGGTAATACACTTGTCCTTTTAAGCTTAAAGGGTAAATGGATGATCTTGTAATTAGAGTGCAGTGTTTGGAGCTGCAGATATCGTCTGTTTGTGATTGTGCCAAAATGCTGTGCAGACAACTTTTGTGTTTTGAGGATAATCAAGAGATTGGTCCTGAATATAAAGGCAAGGATATAGGTAACGTGTAAATGAGGCTTTAAGGATGTTCTATGAAAGTGATTGGAGAAAGCCACAACTTGAAGAGGACACTGCAGTATGAGTGGTGTGCCCTGTATGAGATGATGGCAGTGGGGATGTCTGTGTCTTGCCACACTGCCCAGCCTGTTTCAGCTCATGGCTCTGGGTGCTGCCACTGCAAGTCTCTGGCCACCAAATTCAGGCATTTCTAGTTTTGCCAGAAAGTTCTCAAACAGCAGTTCTTGGAGCCCTCCCTTATCATACCCTCCTCTCTCCTGTACCTGAGGATGGAGTTGGTGTCTTCTGTGAGGGATAATCTTTTTTTTATGTGCTCTTGGCTGCTAGCAGTCAAAACAGAAGCAAAAGGAAAAGAAAAGGAGAAAAACTGGGAAACAGAGGGGTTAAGGCTGTGAAGTCTGTGGATGCAAACAGGATTTCAAAAATGAAATTATTTCAAAAAATGAAATGAGACTGGGTGGAGGTAGACAAAAAGAAATTTGAAATAATTGTTCTATAGAATATGGCCTTTCCACATAGGCAGAAATCTTTCTCTTCACTTCTATATGAAGATAGTCAAAAAGAGAAACTCATCTCTTAATTAGAAAGAAAAATACTCATCAAACACATCTCATCACTGGAAAACTAATGATCCACAGCTGCTAGTCTGAAAGGGCAGGCTTTTTTCCTGAACAGTAGGAAGCATTAATCATTTTGGATGAGATTTCTTTTTAAAATATACTGTAGTTTGCAAAATAATAGGATATTCAATATCCTAACTTAAATTATTTTTTGAAGTGTTGTACACTGGGGGATAGTGTCATGTGTCTCCCTGAATGATTATTTTAATGCATATGCCTCTCACTATGAGTATCAACTGATGTTGTTGTAAATGGCCAGTTCATGCCTGTAACTCTGAAAATCTTGATCTCATGGGGGAGGAGAAAATGTCCTTCCTTATATTCTTCTGTGTAGGAAATGGCAGCTATATTAAACTGTAACATTTGAGACTCCCACTCCTCTCTTAAAATAGTTAGCTTGCTTCAGTAGTAATAAGGATCCTTTCTTTAGAATTAGAGCCATTATTTCCTTGAAAGATACCATTCCAGACATCCAGTCAGTGTTCTATTGGATGCTTTATAGGCACAGGCAACTGTCAGAACTATCTTTTGCACTTGTTTCTTAGCTTTTCAGTTTTGCTCTTTTTTTTCTGGCCTATTCTTGTATAAGGGATGGATATGTTGGTTTAATTCCCCATCATGCATGAAGGTTTCTACATACTACTTCCCTTCTTGTCTTTCACCCCAGCTATCAGGCCATTTATGCGTAAGAACTGAGTCCCCAGGTTTGATTGTTGTTCTGCACCAGATTCTGGGTTTGCTCAAGTTTACTTAAAAGTTTTGTCTGATACCAGGAATCTGCTTGTTTTCTCCCATGTGCATTTCAAGACTGCATTTCTTGACTGGGGAGGATAGCTAGGCAGTTTGGCTTGCAGTGCCATCAGTGTGCTGGTCTCACACAGCACACATCTCACTTGTGTTGCACTGTTTTCCTAGTGCCTGGCTGAGACAGGTGTCCAAAAGGAGGAACAAGTTAAAATTAAGACAGACTAGATGGAAATTAAGGTGTCAGGTCAGGAAAATAATCTTTAGGAGATGACAGGTATAATATCCACACTTTTTAAAGGTAAATCCATACGACTTGTAAAGTGGTGATATCTTACTATAATGTTTCACTGGCCCTTAGAGAATTAATACTCTTAAAGAACATTTGACACTTAGAAACTCTAAGTGAGAAGTATTTACGTGAGAATTCATTGATATTCTGATGTACAGGGTACAAAACGACCATATTCCCCAGGTCCATGTCTCCTGAGACTGTGTAGGTTACTGGCTTCTTTTCTTGGGCTAGGGATTGTTCAAATAGTACTTTCGATCTTTCAAAGTTTCATAGGCAAGAAACCAAATAGTTTCTTTCCATCTTTCTAACCAAAGTTCAGCTGAGACCCTAAGAAATACTGTATGCTCTGCCATTTCTCAACAGGTAATCTCTAGTATTGGCTTTTCTGATATTTGGTGCTATTTGCTGGCTTACAGACCACCTTTCAGCATGATTCCATTGACTCAGGGCATTTATGGGTTAAAGCATGCAAGGATTTTTTGCGTTTCTTTTGAGACATGAAATTCATTTTAAGTCGGCTACATCAAATTTACTACTTCTCTATAGATGGCAAGCTCATAGAAGAGCTCTCTAATTCCATGAGCTTGTTTGCTTCTTCATTACCATTTCTAACAGATTTCCTTTTAAACTAAGCAACCAAAAAAGGCATTTTTATTTCAAATGAAAGAGTGTTAGAATGCCAATACATCTTTTTGTGTTTCACACACACTGCTTTTTCAGTCCTTTTCGGTATTTATCATGTTTGTCTTGAAGATTCATGGGACTTCCATATATATAGCAATCAGTGGTAGAAAGTACAGAGGTGACGTAGTGAGGTAAGTTAGCCGACTTTGTGAGAGAATATTACCTATGATACAAATTTATTTGGTTTTTCTTCTATGTGGGATGTTTTATTTGGTAAGAGCATTTTGTTTTAACTCCAAACAAAGATCCAGCAGCAGACTTTAAAATTGCCATTTTATTATTACTCAGCTTTATATAATTCTGTGACTGATTTGGGAAAATGAGCCCTGTTTTGGTTTACCTAGATATTGGCATTGCTTTAAGTCTACAAGTTTTGTGGCACAACACCTTCATTCATTTTAGTAGATACTAAAAATACAAATATTCAAAAGCTTAACTGTTTGCATGAAAAATGCTTATCAAGATTTCTGGATGTTTATTCAGCTGTGGCAAACCCAAGTAATGGCGACAGCTGGCTTTTAAGAGCAGGCTGTTCATATGAAAGATTGGAGGTAAAAATGGTTTTAGTTTGACTCCCATCCAAGTGAAATTATTTTTAGTTCTTTCTTGCAAACCATTAATTTTGTAGTAGCATCAGTAGGGGACAGTAGCTGGATAGTGGTGTATGGGGCTGGCAATGTCGATGGGTTTCTCATAGAGTGCAATCCCCATTTGGGACCCATGCTGAAAAGCATCCCCAGTTATTTAGGCACACATCTCTGGGAGATATAACCCAGCCAGGCTTGTGGCTGCCCCCAATCGTGGAGCATTTGAGCTGTTTTGGGCAAACACTGCAACAAACCTAAGTTTTCAATGTGGTTGACTTGGGTGGCTTCTCAACATTCTTTTCAATCCCATTTTTGATGACCCTGTGGTCAGTTTAGCTTTACTGTGCTCGCATTAAAAGAGTTGGATGTTTTAGCTTTTACTAGGATTTTCTTGCTAGTGTTCCACAGAGAAGATTTTTTCAGATTGCTTCTTCTGCTTGTTTGAATGACATTACTACAAAGTGACCATGTTATTTCTTCTAAACAGCAAATTAATCTTTATTCAATCTTATGCCAACTTTCCACCTCTACAAGGTTGTTTCAAAGGTAAAACCAGATTCAATGACATGTTGAAGTCTTTTTTGAATTAATCACATCTCTGTGAGCTACAAGAGGAATGGAGAGGGATATCTTAGAAGGGTACATAGTGGTATAACAAGGGCTAATGGCTTTAAACTGAAAGAGGGTAGATTTAAATTAAGTATTAGGAAGAAAGTCTTTACTGTGGGGGTAATGAGACACTGGAACAGTTTGCCTCAAAAGGCTGTGAATGCCCCATCCCTGGAAGTGTTCAAGGCCAGGTTGGATGAAGCCCTGACCAGCCTGGTCTGCTGGAAGGTGTCTTTGCCTGTGTCAGCGAGGTTGGATCTGGATGATTTTTAAGATCCCTTCCAACCCAAGTAATTTTGATTTGAGAGTTCATGAAAATAACTAACTTTTCTTAAGATGTAATCTTACTTTTATGCTATTTTGCATTATTTTGCCCATGAAAGCATTATTTTATGAGACAACAATTAATATTCCTCTTAGACTATAATTCGTAAATTTTTCTTTTCCAAGAATTAAGGTAGAAAGCAATGGGAAGTTGTTTCATGCAGGTAAGTGTCGAGTCAGCAAAGTGGTTAAACACCTTTAAGTCTGAGGACAAGTGGGTTTCTTTAGAATTGTTTTAATTTATTTGTTTTAACAGTGCACAACAGTTTAATGGAATGCCGTTTTGAATTTTTTCCTGCTCTGTCTTCTAGCTTTTTCTTTTTATAGTCTGGAACTTTGAGCTCTACATGATACCTCTGGCTTTGTTGTTGCTGCTGGCATGGAACTATTTCTTGATCATATCAGGGAAAGATAACAGGCAACATGACACAGTAAGTCTTCTCTACTTCAAGGGCATACATGTCCTTTTCTGTTTTTAGCTAGGTAAAATTTTAAACTTCTTGGTTTAAATATTACATCTTTTTCAAAATGTCTCATTTCACAATGCTCAATGGATAATTTTCTCACCTGCAATTAAATTAAATTTAATTTAAATTATCTGGCTGTCCAGTAAATGTGTCTGGTTTTGTTGAAATGTGATTTAAAAATATATACAGAACATGTACTAGCCTTGGAATCTGTTCTATGTGGGAGCATAGAAAAGAGGTTTATTGTTCAGGACAAGAAAATTCTCTAAACATAGTTTTGTGTGGCTAAGTCTTTATATTGCATTTTTTATTTCACATATTGAAGTTAAATGTTAAAATTATTTCATCTTGCTAACAGTTTCAGAATGTATCACATTTTACTGTATGTCACAGTTTATCATCAGTATTCATTGAGCCTAATACTAGCCTTTTCTTAGTTTCTTGTTATCTAATGCCATCATTTAATTAAATGCGTGTAGTTGTGATATAATGTAGCAAACATTTACTAGTAACTGACATTTCTAATAAAAACATGGTTCAGATTTTCAGAAGTATGTATTAAAATTCAAAGTTGTATTCTATGCAAATTTTCTAGTATCTAGGCAGATTAAGGATTTTACATGTATTTTATTGCTGAGCCTTATGAATTCAATACTTGTACCAATATTCATATTCCCAAAGCAGCATGCTGTCTTGTACATAATGATCTGGATAGATAACTGAATGGGGGGGGAAACCAAAACAGCTTAGATAATTGGTCTCAGAGGATAGCAGTTAATGGAGGTCAGTAACAAGTGTACTACCACAGTGCACAAGGACTTGTCCTGTTTAGTGTCTCTCTCAGTGACATACAGGGGGTGACAGTGCAATCCTAACAAGTTTTTGGGTTACACCAGGTGTGAGGGACCCTAGATCTGCCACTCAAAGAGGCTTAGGTTGGCTGGAAAAATAGGAACCCCATGAAATTCAAAAAGGAAAATTCTTGCTCTTGGTGAGAAATAACACCTTGCAATGATACAAACTGGGAACTGATTGTCTGGGAAGCAGCTGTCTGAATTGGGCCTGAGAGTCTTGGAAGATAGTAAGGTAAACAGGAGCACAGTGAATTGGGGGAAGTGGTTATCCCTACTCCTCAGCACTTGTTAGAATGCATCTGGAATAATGTCAGAGTTTTGGGCACCCCAGCTGAAGAAAGGCATTGATTGACTTCAGCTATTTTCAGTGAAGGGCTACCAAGATGATGAGGGGTCTTAAGCCTTTATCAACTTGCCCTTGAGTAGAATCTTAAGTAAGTGGGATTGAAAGTCCCTGAAGAATAGAAGGCTTCAAGAGACTGGAACAGTCAATGAAAATGTTATCAAGAGGATGGAGCTAGACTGCACAGTGATGTGTAGTGGAAGAGGCAATGGGCATCATTTGAAACAAGAGAGGTTCAGACTAGAGAACGTTTTTTGCCATGAGAGTTGTTAAACAATGGAAGAGGTACCCCAGGAAAGTGCAGTTCCTGATGGAAGTTTTCAGGACCTAACTGGATAGAGCTCTGAGGAACCTGATCGGACCTCATGACTGGCCCTGCTTTAAGCAGGACATTGGAGATCCCTTCCAGCCTGAGTGATCCCCTAATGTCTAGCTATTGCAATTATTAGTGATCAGAGGAACCCATACAGCCCTGATCCCAGCACTGTTATTAACCTGTCTACAGCACTATTATGCTTCCAAGGCTCATCTAAAATTAAGGGTGGGGATGGTAGAGGTATTCTCTCTTTCATATAATCTCAAATGTTGTTACATTTATGGAAAAAGCCTAAGATCAAGATTTAAAAGAGGAAATACTTAAAAAATAGCTGTTAGTCTCCAGCTGCCTGAAACACTTTAGGCTTCTTAACCTGAAGATTTTATGAGTAACCAAAATACCTTATGAAAGGAAAGATTTCACTTGTGAGCTGCAATACACCTAATTTCCCTCTGGAATGCCACCTGCCTGTGAAGATTAACTGGGTCATGTAACTTTTCTAACAAACTAATGAAGCTAGTGATAGACTCTTTGTTGAGAACATCAAATGATTCTCCAAAAATGTTACTCTTGCTGAGAGTGCTTCACACCAAGATATATATATCAAGCAACTATGTTGATACCAAATGTTTGACTTCTGTGCCATTGATGACTACTTTATGTTGATCACAAGTAAGTTAGGCCTCATTTTTTAATGATTTGAGTTTGATTTTCATCATGTTGGCCATCTGTCTTCTGTGAAGTCTTGCAATTGTCAATTGTCTCACCAATTCAAGCTCTAGTAACCATACTCTTCTGAAGGTCAATGATTGATTATTACTGAGTTTCTGTCTGCATAATGCAGACAGACCAGCTTTAACTCATCCTTGTTTGACCAACTGTATAGACAAGGTATCAAGGACTATCTTCTCTTAGGCATTAGTTTTTTTGAAGTAGTTTCAAACTTATCTCCTTGTGAAATAATTTGTCTGCCAGAGAAGGATCTGGTATACTCTGTCATAACATGAGCCTGTGTCTCTTATGTGCAAGGATGATTATTTTGTCATTTACTCTGACTTCAAGTAAGGTATATATGCGAGTCTTTTCTTGAATTCAAGGTGCAATGAGGTTGTGGCAAGGGGGAGCCCCGAGTGTATTTACTAGTCAGAGATAAGTCTACTGGAGTGCACAAGGGAGGCAAAGCAACATATTAGTCATTATTGCCTTCATGGATTCAGTGGAACTCTGTGTAGAATTGATGATCATTGTGGTTTTAGTCCAACACTTATGCAAACTTCCAAAGGAAGCATTCCAAGGAACATTTAGATTGATATTGATTGTGTTTCTGAAAGATACACTTTAATGAAATAGGAACTCTTGCATTAAAATTCAGTGTAAGCAACTGTAGATAGACATAAAATTAGGGAATGGTTCTTTGAATGAATCTGTGATGATTCAGAACTGAACTAAAACTAACTAACTTCTGACACTGAGGCACGTGGCAGCTATAAAAAATCACATTATAAATATTTCCAGCCAACATTAAGTGAAGAACAAATTTCACTATAATGGACTTCTTAATGTCTTCCTCTGAATTTTGCAGTAACATTTTTGCCTAAAGTATACCAAATTGCTTACTCCAATGATCCTTGCATTTCCTTATTGTTGCGCTTCCAAATATCTGGCCTCAAAAATAATTTATTTTTAGTACAACTGCTGTTCTCATATTACACCACGATCACCTAAACATGCAAGACCGAAACTGAGTGATTCCTGCTTCTTTGGTTTTATTTTCTTCCCCTGCCTTTTTTTCCATCATCTTTTTCATATCCTCTGCTGGGGGTGTCAACCACTGCCGGCTGCTCATGTCACCTGGGCTGGATCTGTGAGGTGGGGAGCAGCATGGAAGTGCGGCCTCTAGATATTGCTGGCTCAATGCCCATGGAAGGTAACAGATAACAGGGCATGGTAACAGACTCCAAATTAAGAGAAAGTACACTGGGGCTTAAAGCTTATTTTCAGTATTTTTAAAAAGCTACTTAATATTTTGATGATTTCAAATGTCTCATACAAAGAAAACCCCTCACCTTTGAGAAAACACATTGCTGCTATCTAGTGTCTGGAATTTTTTTTCTATTTCTAATCCAAAGTCACAGTCAGAACTGCATGAAGTTAATGGGAATTTTTTTTCTTTTCTTTTTTTTTTTTTTCACTCCTGCTTTTCTACTTCAGGCTGTGTTTTGTGTGTTCTGATTGCCTGCTGGAGCTGCGTAACTTAAGGAATGGTCAGATAATCCCTCAAAGCAATTTAAAAATGTTCCCATTCTCCAGCTGTTCATAGTTATGAATCATTTTTACCCTGTGTATGTAGGCCTAGCTGTCACAATTAGGACAAACTGTGATAGCTGTGTATAGCTGTTGGGCTATAATGCTTAACAGCTGTAGCAGGCACATTGTATCTTCTCTAATGACACCGCAAATTCTTATTCTTCCATGAACAAATAGGTAGCAGACAAGGAGCCCAGGTCTTCTCCTGTATCCTGCCATTGATGAGGAAGGACTGGAACAGGAAAGGACAGATCTGGAAGGACAACAACCAGTTGTATAGCTTTTACTGACAGCAGGGACTTGGTTTTTATGACTGTGGAATCCTCCATGAGGATTGTGGACTGCTAGGAAGAAATGTACCTCACCATGTCAGGCAAAGTCTTCTTTCCCAGAAGGCTGTCCAGCCTGATAAGGAGAGCATTTAACTAAAAATAATGGTGGAGGGAGATGATGATGACCCATAGAGAAGTAAGGAATCACTGAATAGTTTCATTTGGAAGGGACTTTCAGAGGTTCACCTTCCATCCGACCAGGTTGTTCAAAGCCCTGTCTAACCTGTCCTTGAACTCTGCCAGGGATGGGGCATCCACAGCTTACCTGGGAAACCTGTGCCAGTGCCTTATCACCCACACAGTGAAGAATTTCTTCTCAATATCTAATCTGCCTTCTCTCAGTCTGAAGCAATTACCCCTTGTCCTATCAAGAAACTAGTAACCTGAGTTGGCAAGCAAGATGTGCAGGGTGAATGGACAGGAGAGCCCTTAAAACAATTCAGTAGCGCAGAAGGCTCCACTGCAGGTATAGACGCACAAGCACCTCTGGAATGGGTTCTCACACCCTTTCTGAAAACCTAGCATGCCAGAGGTCTCTCCCTGAAGTGACTGTACATTAGTGTGCATAGCATAAGAACCAGTAGGTATTCAGAGGTCCATGTGCAGCTACATTTTTGCATGATCACAAGGATGTGGTGAAATTGGTCTCATTCCACATGGGCCTGGGCAACCTGCTCAAAGGTGACCTTGGTTGAGGAAGGAGGTTGGGCTTGCTAATAAGTTAGAAAGGCTTTTGGAAACAGATTGTCATCTGTCTATGTGGGCACAGTGGGTGCTGTTGAAGAATGAAGACCACTGGCAACATGTGCCTGAATATGGAGTAGTCTCCTGAGAATCTATGTTGTTTTCATGCAGCTGTGACAGTAAGGAGAAAAAATACAGTAAAGTGTCTCACAAAGGGACAGAGTTGTTTTGGTTTTTTTAACATGTCAGAAAAGAAACATGAAAATATCAGCTTAATGAAGCATTTAAATTTTATTAATCAAGCCTAAGTTTTATGAGTGCAAATAATCACTGAAGCTGGACAAATTTGCTCTAGATTGCATTAGAAACATTATTTCAATATTTGATGCCCTGCTGAATTTAAATGGAGAATTATCTTTATGAAACATGTTTTTAAAATTTGCCATTAAATGAGAATTGAACAAAACAACATAAATCTTCCATAAAGGTTACTTAACTAAATGTTGGCATTATAAATGTTTTAAATGCATTATACACTAATTTAACAGTCATACATGTCACCATGTAAAGATATATTTTGGACAGTAAGCATTTATCTCCTGCAATATAATAGAATGTGATGATGCATGTGGCAGTCTGGGATACAGTTAGAAGAGTCTGTCCATGCTGCAATCATAATCGCTGTGTCAAAGGTTTATGTACAGTACCAGAGTATATTAAAACTGGTAAAATTTTTGTGGCTGTTCTTATCCCAGTAGCAGAACAAAACTTAAAGGCACTAAAAATCAGAATATTTTGGCTTGTTTTTATATTCTGAAGACAAAACACCAAAACTCTATCCTAAATATCTCCAGCATTAAAAAAAAAAAAAATGTTTGGGGTTTTTTTTGTCACAAACCAATTGGGTTTTTTAATTTAAATATTGCCACTTTTATTTTTCGCAGTCTCTAATATTGCTGGCATCTAAGATAAAGTTGAAGTTCACTGCACAAAAGGAGGCTTTTTTTTGGTATGAGACCATTTTAAGGATTTTTTTTGCATTTGCATCAAGATTTACATGGCAACAAGATTAACTTGACAAGTTGTAGTGGCTGTTGATAATAATTAATATTATATAATCTAATATCTGTTTAGTTTCTAATAAAAAATCCCACAGTCTTGTGAGATTTTTAATAATTTTTGGTTTAATTTTCTTTTACTTTAGCACATTTTAATGCAGCCACAACTTTAAGAACTTTGAGGTTNTAATTAAGGTGTATCTCCTGTAAAGTTTCTCCCTGGCAATTCTGTGAAAGAAGCAGATATCATGTTATGAAAATAAGCACAAAACTGCTACTGTAGGGAGTTCATGGACAATGGACATCTTTTCTTCAACTTAAAATACCTGAGAAAGCCCGAGTGGTTATATGGATACTTCTTTGCACAATTTCTGCACTGAACTACTTTTTATTACATTTACACATAAACACTGAGTTGCATGGCTCTCAAGCTTACAGTACATTTTACATCAGGACAATATGAATTATGATTAAATCCAAACGGCCAAGAGTGGCAGTCACAGTCCTGTTGAAGTTCTGTTCCCCCTCTGCAGCAGTCGAGTGGTATCAGAAATCCCAAAACCTGAAGATTATGTATACTCAGCTTCAGGTGGGAATGCCCAGTACCTCTCCCAGGGTGGAGAGTTTCACAATTGGTTTAACTCTATGAGTCATAGGATATTTTTGGAACCTTTGATGATCTAGGTCATTGCAACTGCCAATTAAGCCAATGCATTTAGGTCCATGATGACCCATTAGCAAACACGACCCCTCCAACTGGATGTGAAGTGGATGTGAGAGGATAGCACAGATAAGTTATTATGTGTGTGAAAAGTGTGAAAACAGAATCTCTTTCCTTATCTGTTGTGGTTTCCTTATCCTGAGGTGTCAGGTGGGCCCTGAGAAGGTGCTAAAAATGATTCATTATTAACAGTCTATCAGAAATTGCATAAAGG
>VYZS01032179.1:0-17442 GCA_013400695.1 Neodrepanis coruscans | reverse complement strand
TTGGGGTTTTTATTGTCACAAACCAATTGGGTTTTTTAATTTAAATATTGCCACTTTTATTTTTCGCAGTCTCTAATATTGCTGGCATCTAAGATAAAGTTGAAGTTCACTGCACAAAAGGAGGCTTTTTTTTGGTATGAGACCATTTTAAGGATTTTTTTTGCATTTGCATCAAGATTTACATGGCAACAAGATTAACTTGACAAGTTGTAGTGGCTGTTGATAATAATTAATATTATATAATCTAATATCTGTTTAGTTTCTAATAAAAAATCCCACAGTCTTGTGAGATTTTTAATAATTTTTGGTTTAATTTTCTTTTACTTTAGCACATTTTAATGCAGCCACAACTTTAAGAACTTTGAGGTTGGATTGTATTTGCAGAAATTTATAAATACCTAGAGTAAAAAACCTAATTCAAATGACAACAATTTGTGTATTACATAAATTTTCACCTAAAACATACATTTTTTTCTACCACAAAATTTTGTGAAGGTGTTATTTTTAATAGTCCTGCAAAACAATCTCTCATTGATATTCATCCTTGCAAAGAATGCAGTTATTTTCATTCTACTGAACTAAAAGTTAAGCCTTCTGAGATATCCGACATTTCAAGTGTACAGTACATGCTGAAGCCTTTAGATGGAGACATACTTCAAATAAACACCTAATATTTAGTTCACAGTGCATTGTGTAAGTTCAAGAAAAAACTAAAAAAAGGGAGAACCAAATATTGAAAGAAATACAGAGAAGGAAGTATGCTACTTTTGCCATTTTAATGTTAAAAATTACTTACTCTTAACTACATTGGCAACTAAATATTGAGTGCATATAAAGCTGACAACAGGAAAAAGGTTACATGTTCTCGTATAATCAACTGTATTTACTGCTCATGCATGTTCCCTAGAAATGTATTATACTGTAAATAAAAATTCTGTTGTTGGCATTACAGAACTCCACGTAATCAGCAGCTTGCCTCAAAAGGCCGCTGATAGCTGTATTAAAGTCTCATTTCCTATTAAGAATCAGACTAAATTATAATATGAGCACTTCCCAGAGTAAGCTAACAAAATGTGTTCTGTAAGATGAAATAATTGTATTTCAGTGGTTGTGTAAAAATCAGGAAGTATTTTAGCAGTATAATATTAATACTTTTCCATCTGGTGTTGACTATACTGCAATACATTTAGCCTTACTGGCAAGCTTATCACACTGATTATTATTACATCTAGTGGATCAGTTATTCTGATGATTACTGCAGATGAATACCCCACAGTCAAAACATTAATGTTATAAATCAAGATTGGTTGTCTACCAAATATACTACACTCATAAATAAGAATCTGTTAATTTGACTTTTATTTTCCTTATAAATGTGGAAAAAAAAAAGTGGAAATTTTAATTAAGGTGTATCTCCTGTAAAGTTTCTCCCTGGCAATTCTGTGAAAGAAGCAGATATCATGTTATGAAAATAAGCACAAAACTGCTACTGTAGGGAGTTCATGGACAATGGACATCTTTTCTTCAACTTAAAATACCTGAGAAAGCCCGAGTGGTTATATGGATACTTCTTTGCACAATTTCTGCACTGAACTACTTTTTATTACATTTACACATAAACACTGAGTTGCATGGCTCTCAAGCTTACAGTACATTTTACATCAGGACAATATGAATTATGATTAAATCCAAACGGCNTTGGTTATACCCACATAGTGATAAACTGGTTCTGGTTCCTGAAACTAGTTTTGGTTATACCCACATAGTGATAAACTGGTTCTGGTTCCTGAAACTAGGACAGATATCAAAGTAACTTCTGTGCAGATATTTAAAAAAAACATGTAACAGAGTGGCTTGGGGTTTGCATACTTTATGTGAGAATCAGCAGGCTCACGCTAAGAGCTAAGGATCTTTCATTAAAAATGGTGTTAAGTTTTACTGTGTCACTTTTCCATTGATTCTTTAGATTCAGGAGGTATTTCTACATTCTCTACCTTCATGGGTTTTGATTCAATATGCTTGTAAATAGCTAGAATCCAACCCTGCTTTCCAGTGTTGAGGTTAGAAGTAAAAATTATTTTCTCAGAGATTTTATCCTGTTAGTTAGTCAGTAAAACTTCAGAATAAATGCAAGTTGTATTTAATGTTAGTTTCCTCAGAAGGCTACATTATACCCCCTAGATGATGAGGTTTTCTTTGGCGTGCACATGTGGTGACCTAGTAAGGTATCTGCTGCAATAGAGCCAGCAGTCCTCCAATCTGTTATGAATTGTGAGTCATACAGGATTTTTGGCCTGAGTTTTTGGAATAAGGTAGGAATGGATCAGGCACTACATAGGAATTACATACATGCTGTTTCTGATTAATAAGCTTTTAATGGGTCTGTTTTGCAGGGGAAGGATCTTACTTTGCAACATTTAAATATCATCTGCTCACTGTTTGGCCATGAAGTAGCTTACATGCCATATTTGAGGCCATCTCTGTGTGTTTTTTAAAATATCATCTGTATTTTTATTACATTCAAGGGACAGTACCAAGAAACAGTTTCTTTCAAGAACTTCTACCAGTATGTGGCATATAAATCTGTGACAAGTTATATTACAGAAAGTCATGTCACTTTTAACTGCTTGTATTAGATCTTTCTGTTTTCCCCAGTGTCCTTCCTTTTTTCGATTAATACTACTGATTTCAAGAAAGGTATCAGAAGGCATAATTTAAAGTGAATATTCTCAGGGCAATGCAAGATTTTTACCATAGAACTTTTATTAAAATAAACCTAAAATTTCATTATATCTTTATATGCTTTTACACCCTCTCTCCTCTCCCTCCTTTCACATCTCCTCTCTCCCACCATTATATCTCCTCCAGGCACAATGTTTGACCCAGAGATCCAAATTACTACTGTGTTCCTTTAAATCAGAGAGGCCCATGTGCACTTTATTTGAATAGAAATGGGGCAAAATCAAAAGCAAAAAAGTTCCATTGTGGATTTTTTTCCTACTGTATTTTTACTATAGTATTAAAGTGAAATCTGTGTTCAGATCCACTATACCTCTTTTGAACAGCCTTGCTTTGTTCTGCAGAAATAGACTGCACTTCAGTATACAGCTTTTGTAAGGCTTCAAGTTGATACTTCCTATATCATACAACTATGGAGAATCTCCTCTCCTTGTTTTAATTTGTGAAAAAGTTCTGAAAACACTTGTTGTGGTGGTATAATGAATTGTACAGTAGTTTAAGATATTAGATGTGGAAGGACAAAAAAAACCTGATGACAAAGTATTATAATCCAGATAATTTAGAATTGTTATTGTCATGTAAGTAATTTCTGTGTCATCATTTGCAGTAATTTTGAGAGATTTCCAATTCAACTGATTGTTTTATTTGCTGACTTTAAAGCTAATGTGAGATAGGCATTCGGCTGTTCAACTCTGTCACAACAAGGAATTTCTGGATGTACATAAAAGAGATCTTAAAGTGTCTGAGAAATATTAATGTTGCAAAGTAAGAGACCTAGTGAATTTGTCAGCTGCAGGCACTATATGAGGCAAGAGATCTGTTTTATACCTTGGGCTTTAGTCAACTAATGAAGTAAAGTGGGTTTTTTGCATGTGGCAAAACTGATTTAAGAGGCTTTCCATCCTTCTGAAAGCCCTTAACAACTTGTTTTCATCGTCTCTTCTCAGTTCATCATTTTCTTGCTAGGCCTAGTGGACTGTTTCTGGAGCTGCTCAGTAAACTGGGTCACTGAAACCATCTGCATTAAAAGTTTGAGTGTGTGTTTTTTTAATACCTCCTGAATCCAAAGAATCAGCAGAAAAGTGACACACTAAAACCATTTTTAATGAAAGGTCCTTCTCTCTTAGCATCAGCCTGCTATTTCTCCAATAAAGAAAGTGTGCAAACCACAAGTCACTCCATTGTCTCTGTGTATGATTTAGTTTACACCTCAGCTCCCAGAGACTTGAAACAAGGATAGGTACAGTGAGCTACCAGGAGAGACACAAGAAGGTGATGCAGATGAATGGAAAACAGGAAATGCCTTTTTTTTTCACAGAGGGATGAGTGAAGACAGGACCAGTCAGACATCTCCAAATGGGTTGTGTAAAATGGTGTACTGATCTAAGCAGGAGCTGACATTAATTTCCGCAAATGCCCTTAACGTTTTTCTGTGGCCAAAACTCATTCTTTTCAGCAAACTCTCTCAACATTTCTCTGTGGCCAAAACCTCTGGTCATGTCTCTGTTCCCCTTTCTATGAGAGATGGAGCAGACCTGGCCTAAAAGGCCAATAAAGAATAGGAAGGAGACTTCATTATGGATAGTGGCTAGAGCACAGCCTGAATTCCTTCATCAGCCTCAGGGGACTGAGAAGTACATCTGCCTGGCTGGCATAAGGTCAGAGGCTGCAGAAGATTCAGTCATTCAGGCTCTTCCTGCTAAAATTGTTGTTCTGGGCAGGAGGGAATTCAAGAATAATTCCTTCATTGAAGAGGTCATGCTTCCACTTCATGCTTTTAGACATGCTTGCTCTTTACAGTTTCTTTGTGTTTCTAGGTTTATCTTTGATTCTAAACCACAGGACAGAACAGGCGGTAGGCAAAACTAGAGGTTCCTTCTCCTCCAAAGTACTAGGTGTTTTGGGACAGGGTCTAAACAAGGAGGAGCAGCTGAAACTGCAAATGTTTTGAACTGTGCAGTTGACTTGCATGTATGAATAGTGCTCTACTAGATGGGCATGTTACATCAAACCACATGTTGTTTATGTTTTGCATGGGCCCATGTAACATGACTGTAATCTTGATGGTTGAGATAACTTACAGAAAGAAAACTGATACACTTTCTTTTTTGAGTTGTTCTCTGACCTTACTTCGGCTCCTGGATAGCATTAATGTCTCTTAAGTTCTAGGACATGGATTTGGGAATATCTTTGCAGCTGTGTTTGGGGGAGATGATTATGAAATTTTAATTTTAATGTGTTGTCTTAAACAACAAGTACACTAAAATTGTAGCTTCACCTATATCCCAAAGTAAACTACCGCTTTAGTTTGCAGCAATTTTGTAAAATAGGCTAAATTATTATTGTTGCATATCAATTATTTTTCCCTTCTATTTTCTTCTACATGTATTTTATAATACATAGTATACAATTTCTGCATTCATAATAGGACACTGGGCTATGTGGATCTTTGCTGGCCTTTATTATGGCTGTTCTTATATCCTAATATGTACTTATATATAACTAAAGATCTAAAGAGGCACATTATTTTCTGGTTATAAGGAGGTACAACTTTCTCTCATTCCACCAACAAAGAATTTCCCTCTTAGAGTCATTAGAGAGGGATTTTTGAGTTTTGAATCGGAATCTGCCACAGTGCCTGTCTTTTGAAAGTCATTTAATCTCTCTGTGAACTAGGTTTAGTGGTTAATTTCATGCTCATGGAGTGATTAACAATTATTAATATTTGTAGAATTAATTGAATGTATATTTCATAGTGTTAGACTGAAAAACTTCATATGGAAAAATACACAGACACAGATATGTGGCAGCTGCAAGCTAGCAATGAATGTGCATGAAGTTAGATGCACAGATTGTATAAAATTACTGTTAAGAAACACAGTGCTAATGCTGATAGAGCATATAGCATACATGATTGCTGAAGATTATAAAGAGATAAGCTACTATAAATTTACTCCCAGCTTTGTATTCTTCCAAAATCTCTTCGAGAATACTGTAAATTCTATTAAAAATGTGCATTTTTATGTAGGTAACAGTAAATTTGAAGTGAGCATATGTGTGCGCTGCATAGATATCAGTGGAGCTGACAAAGGATTCCTTTAATTAAATCAAGCATATACTGAATTTTGAACTACCTTTTAAAACTTAAATTGTCAAGCTAGCGTTTTGCGCAGGAAGGATTTTCAGTATATAATTCCCTAATGTAGGTCAACTGAAGCTATAACGCTTTCCTAAATTTGAATCTCTAGATCAAGTATTTTCCTAGTTTTACATTTTCCCTCTGCATTTATTTCAAATGTTAATAAAGTTTTTATCTACAAAAGGCTTAGAATTGAAAGAACAAAATTTTTCCTTTTTGAACCATGACAACTACTACTGTTTCTGTCTGCAGTTAGTGGAGGACATGCTAGAGGACGAAGAAGAAGAGGATGACAGAGATGACAAGGTAATTAACTTTCCTAGCGCTTGAGTATCTGGGGATGGGAGAATTTAGACACTGTTTTTACCGACAGTTAAGAGTTGAAGTGTTTTAGTCCTGAAAATTGGACAGATCTGTTTATCATCCTAATAATGCTACAGTGTATTGCAGAAAAGGATAGAAGTCTATAAATCCTGGTCTGTTTTTTGCCTCCCCAACCCAAGTCCAGAGCTGGGTCAAATATTTTTTCTGCCAGAAACAAAAATAATTCAGCCTGTCTGGAGCTTGATAGCTCTTGTGAAGATAACTGCAGCAAGAACTGTTTTTGAAGGACAAAATTCCTCCTCTCTTGAGTATTACAAATAGGGCTGCACTTCAGAGGGAAAAAGGTGTGGAAATAGCAACTCTATAGTGGTTCAAGATAGGGTATTGTCATCTAATATTTTCAAATAATTACTTGATGGAAGAATGGCTTAAATGTTTTGCACTCCATGTGATATTTAAATAATCACATTTCTTATAGACATCCACTTGATTTGAAGTTTGCATTGTGGCCTTGCAACCTGGGAAACCATGGCAGATTATTCAGGTATTTCAGCTGGTGCAGTTCAGTTTGGAGAATACTGGTTGAGATGAGGATTGCAACCACAGTAAATAACAGCTCATTTCAACATTGAGCCAAGCTATGGTACTGCTTGGATTGGTTGTCCTCCAGGGAGAGGGGAAAAAACAGGAAAAAGCAATTAAAATGACCTTGCACTACTGAAACAATGGCTAGCACTGGCAAGATGGCTTTCTGGTGAGATGAGTGCAGTGAAGGCAGCTCCTTTGTTGCTGATATTTTCCTATCAGAAAGGTGGTCTTTGTGGAAGAAAAGAAAAAGGAGGGGAAAAGATAGTTTCACAAGAACTCTGTATTAAAATTCAGATTATTTTGACCTTCACAGATGTTGCCCCACTTCTCTTGTAAAGCATTTTTCTGAAGAGGAGCAAAGCGGTGTATTTATGCTTTTGACCTTTTTTTCTGGTTGAGATGTACATTTATATGAAGAATATAAGAATTCATATGCTGGCAGCAGCATTTGAAATGTCAGAAAATTCACCGTGATTAGTTTTCTAATGATTATTTTTCTGTTAGCTAACACCAAAGATTTGAGAGATTATTAAAAAAAAAAATAAAAAAGAGAGTATTTTCTGAGTTTCATTGCGGGGTCAAACATTTTAAAATTGACAGAAAGCTATGATGTGAAATTCTTCCATACATTGCTTAAATTGTTAGCTGCATAATTTCAGAATGAGCAACTGCTGTAGTAACAAAACCTTTCTTTACAAAACACATATGTGATGGTTTTTAACTAAATGATATGAGCATCCACTTCTAGCAATAAAATATATGATTATTACCAGGGTCCATCATGTAGCTGTGGAGAGCTTGTATTTTATATCAATATGCTGGCTTTGAATCATCATTTGTTTTCTGATAAACACTAACTGCCATCCATTTCAGGCCATTTTCTCCTTATTAGAGCTGGTGCAAATGTATCATACTAGTAGTGTGTGTATTCCTGGATATTTTAATCATTGTGATTAGTTCAGATAGAACAGTGCTTGACTTCTGGTAATTTAAGCCAGCCTGTGTAGTTACACTAAGTAGATTATGGAAATTGCTAAACAAACTCCTTTAAAGGGGAAAATGAGGGCAAGGGTCAGCCCTTCCTCCCCCCATCTCTGGCAATTAGCAAACACCAAGCAAAACATATCTAATTAAAAATATCACTCTAGGTTTCAGTGTTATGATCTAATATTCAGCTTTCTTAAATTGACATCAGAGTTTAAACATTTTTCTAGGTCTAGTTACCAAGGTTGAATAAAAGTGAGTACTGAGATTACTGTAAGAATTCAGTAAGTCCTTTATTGATTATTTAAGAGCCGAAGTGTTTTGAGCTCTGAAGATTGAATATGCTGTTTGAATGGGGGAAAAACCTTACACTTTTTAAAATAAGCATGCATGTACTACCCTATATATTCAGTGTCTTTGCAGAGTGTGTTATTTTGCACCAGGCTAAACTACAAATTATAAGCACATGGTTAGGACTGGATTGTTGTTCGAAGCTAGTAGGCTGTATTTTCTTTTCTAATGCATACTGGACATACTCTCTTAACTACTGCTGTTCCTCTTATATTTTCTGTCTAAATGGAGGGATGCATTTCTTTGTTATTTTAGTTCATATTTGTATTTTCTTAAAGCTATGTGCAAAGCAAAGTTTTGTGAGAAAATAAATGCACAATTTTGCAGTGGCCTATCTGGCTTTTATTATTTTTCTTGTTTTTTCATATCATATAAGAATCATATGTAGAAGACTTAGGAAAATGGGTCTTCTTATGCAAAGAATGTTAAAAGACTAATAAATGTGCCAAAACTCTGCTTTAGTTGAAACTCAAGCATATGTTGCAAATATGTAAAATATATCCCAGCTGTTTGACCATGGCCAGTGTCTTTGCTATTGTCTAAGCTTTGGACTTAACAATAATGGGGTATTACATAGAACAGAACTGGAGCACCAGTTTTCTATTTAGTAGAGACTCCTTGTAGACTTCAGCTGAAACTATCCATATGTTTTCACTTAGCAGATTATTGGGGGATTATGAAAAGTGTCTTTTTTTAGAGCTGATTTGGATAGTAGTGACTTACTTGCAGTGAAAGAGTATAACTCTTTAGCTACTTGATGAGAGTCAGCATGGACATACACTGATGTAGGTTATGTATGATGGAGGAACATTGCTCCCAATTGCATCCCCAAATTGCAGAGTTACAGCAGTAATAAACTAAGGATGATGAATGCTCAAATGCATATAATTAGTTAATGTAAAGCATTTTATTAATAATGGTTTATAATACTGAGAGCATTTTGACAAGGTAGATTTGCACTTAACGTGTTAATTGGTCTTATTCTAGTGTTCTGGATTTTAGCAATTTATTTCACTATCTGCTATAATTAAGGTAGGTATCTTGGTTTGAGACAACTTAGAGGGGAAGAGGCCTTGGATAGAAGCCTCCTCCCTCAGATTCAATACCTCTGGTTTCTCCAATACCAAAAGAGAGAAAGATAAAATACACCCACAAGTAAGTGAAAAAAAAAAAATTCTTTACCAAGAAAAATGCCAGCAACAGTGGTGGTGGAAAAAAACCATGCAACTATTTTACTAAACTACAAAAAAACCAAGAACACAAAACAGACCAAGCCAAAACCAAGTGACAGTAAAACAGAATGTCAGCCAAAAGCCATCCACTCCCTTCTTGTTTAAAACAAGAAGAGTTTTTCGTTTGAAGACAGAGGGATCAGGGATCCTCTACACCAAGAAAATGACTGCAGAGGATTCTGATGGAAGGTCACATGATCATGATGGAACTCGAGCAGTGCTGCACCAGCAGGTCAAGGCTTCCCTGGTTCCTTTCTGCACGACTGCAGGGAACAGCAGAGAAGAGCTCTTGCCTCGATATGGAAACAGCGATGAAAAGCAGCTCTGGCACAAATATCCTTATTCACAATGGGAAATGGTTGCTGGATTCTCTCTGAGAATGGCACTGGCAACTTCCTGTGGGGCCATCCCAGGAATGAGAGAGAGACCGGACATGTTGGCCACTTTTGTTCCCATGAGTTGCCCTGGTATCTTTGTTTCAGGGATCCCTTCTCCAACACTCACCCTCTCCCACTCCGCCCAGGCGGGCGGGCAGGCACCACTCCAGGTAACAGCACTGGCAGGGCATCTCCAGCAGGGGGAGGGGAGGCAGGGGGATGTGTCATTTTCAAACCTATATGATGATATGAAAAATTCAACCAGAAAAATCTTTATTTAGCTAAACTATAACAGGAGATTAGAGAGGACTGTAAATTTAAGGTCATAAGATGTCGGGTTTTAATTTTTAATTTGTAGATTGCCCATATTTGCCTTACTAGGCATGGTTTCTGTTGTTATCATCAGTTATCACAACGTCCTGTTGTGGTGGCTTATTGTATGGGAATTTCCTTCTTTGACAGTATTTTGAGACAATTAACTGCATTCTTTAAAACCTGACACCATCCCGTGTCTCAAACACTGTCTTCCAGGAACTTCCTTGAGTTTGCAGGTTGCCCATGGGGGTGATGGAGATAGTGGTTAGTAGGAGAAAAGACAGAGGACACATAGAAGCAATTACACATATAATCATACAGCATACAATAATTATTCCAATCACTAAAAATATAAATTCAGTTGTAATCATCAGCCCACATCTCATTAGCCACTGCCCCCAGCCCATGAGTCTTCAGGATTAGAATATTGACATCAGTCAGCTATTAAGGCTAGCTCTTTGAAGTCCCTTTTGAGTTGGAGTAATTTGAAAAGTTCTGATATTTGATTTTTTCATTTTGGCTCAGGCTTTTTCAGTTGATGATACTGCATTGTGTATGGTAATATAACATTAGTTTCAATAAGATTTAACATTTCACATATCTTATGTTCTTTTAATAGTAACATATCTAACACAAACCAGTTTTGTAACTCTATTTTTGACACTTACTGGACTTGCACGTTAAGCTCTCTGAACACATACCTCGTTCAATTACTGATAGGACATTCCTGCCGTGTAATATTTTTTAAGGTTTACTGGTGTTGCACGGTAACTGTAGAAGGTGTAAAAATGATTTTAAGCCCAAAACCTCTTTTTTTAAAAAATATATATAATAATCACATATATTTCTGATTCATTCCTGGCTTTGTTTAGAAGAACTTATTTTCAGCTGTGTTCTTTCTGGTGATGAGTAATGAAAATCATGACTTTGGAGCAGAGCACTATCCTGCACTTGAGAGTAGAGTCCTGAGTTAGGAACATCCCCAAGCGATGTGTGATTCCCTAAGTGATGTGTTATAGCTGCTTGTCATTCAAGTCCAAGTGTCTGTCAGGTACATTTGGGACTTGAAATTAGCCATGTAATTATACAGTGAGTTTTGATTTTTAACTCACATGAAGGGGTATCCTTAAAAAATACACATGTATCTTCAGATTTCATAGTACTTTTGCACACTGGCATGAGTATGAATGAATTTGTTGAAGATGTATGTACATGTAAAATAGCGTTCTCTTTCAACCATAACCCTCATATACTTGGAGAAATTTATAGGTAATGTTCTTGTCCCACTGCATAATCCTGTAAATTCAGGAAAATTAACCTTTAGGACACATACGATTCTTTGTTGTTTTAATGGTTAGTAGGTGTGAGATATTCCACAATGTTGTGCCTTTTGAATATGGGCCCAATACGTAATTTTTAGCAAACGAAGTGCTTATATAGAATAAGTTCTCACACCAAACACATTAACACATTGTTGACGTTTGACTTTCGTTTTTTTCATTGGAGGTGATTCTTTTTTGTTTTCTGTTTCCCTTAACCATCGGCTTGGTGCTATGGGGCAGGGAAGGGGCGTAGCCCTGCAGTTGTTTTCTGGGGAGGGAGGCTCTGAGGAGGACACCGCCTGCCCAGGCTGCTGCCCATGTCATGGCCCTATCCTGTCGCCAGCCCAGGATCTGCAGAGAGCTGCCCCTCCCACACCGCTGGGGCCAGTGCCCTGGGTGTCGTCGAGAGAGGCAGCAGTACAGTTTGGCAGCAGGGTTGCCACGGTGATAGTGTTGCCCCTCCTGTCATCTCTGCACAGACTAGGCCATGACCCTGCCAGTCCTGCGGGGACGGACAGTTTCCCGTGGCCACAGCCACCAGAGTGGCAGGAGAGCCCTGCGGGCCAAGCATACGGCGGACCCATGAGCAAACAGTGGGACGTGGGACGTGCTCTGACGCTTGCTGCACTGTTTGGCTGCTGCAGGGCACAGGTCAGACCAGTGCCATCCTGTTCCTCACCCTGTACCTGCACTGCTGCGGCTGCCAGTGTACAGCAGCAGTGCACAGATGCCATTGATGTGTTACTGACACTGGGAAGCACGGGGCCGCTCTCTGGCGTGGCTGAGATGGGGAAGACAGCCTGAGTCCCACTCTCCAGGTGTCTGCAGTACCTGACGCCATCTGCCTGGATTTCAGCTCAGCCTCACTGGAGAACGACTTCATGTATTGAAGTTTTTCTTCCCTCTTCTCCAGCCAAAGAGCTGATGGGATTGTTTTCCTCTTTTCCCCACAAAAATCTTCATTTAGCTAACACCAACGGAGTCTGGGACTGATGTTACCATCTTTTGTGGACCACAAAGATTGGTCAGAGACTTATTAATCAAATCTAACAGGGAGCAGTGTTTTTCATCTGTTCCGTAAAGGCTGTTCAGTGTTTTCTTTTCAGAGGTACTGTTTTTCTTGTGTGTTCCCTGTTTCTGTCATTTAAATATATTTGAGATTTTTTTTTCAAGAAAAAGGTGGTTATTTCTTCTTCTGATTCTTGTGGTTTCAAATTTAAATTGCATAGTTGTCTCTAAATCAAGACAATATTTGGCCTAGCCAATGTAGGGCCTCAGGGTACAGGCAGAAATGGGATAATATCTTGTGAAAATTCATTTTGTTTAGTGGACTAACCCCCTCCCAAGATATCACCATGTTTTTCAGTTTGACTTGATTTGGCTGGCTCTATCCATGATTTTTCCACTTGTAGACCACTGTCTAAATTTGAGTATATTTGCTAAGGCACAGAACTGTTCTGGACACAGAACTTGGCAAATTTGACACCTGTCATTTTCATTGCTAATGCTTATAAGTGACTACAATACTATCATGCCTTGAGCACTGATCCCTGGGTATTTTTGGTCAATAATACAGTCTTTTGGGGAGAGACATGGGGAGCTACTTCCTCCCAGGGTGACACTTCCTTTCCTTTCAGGACCAATACTACAGAGTTTGAAGAAGTTAAACTTCCATTAGAGACCAAGGATATTCTTTTATTTTCTATTGATGTTTCTGCTATCAGTGTTTTCCACAGTTTATTCTATTTTTGAGGACATGCTGGGGGTCTATTGGGTAACTACTACATCAGCCCTAGAGTCTAGGGTTGCTGTCCAGATATCCAACCTGGAGACCAGGGGCGCCAAACAGGGATCTGCTCCAGAAACTGCAGTAATCCACAACAGCCTGCACCAGACACAATCCATCTCAATTGGGAGGTAGCACTTACAGAAGAGATGTGCCAAAGTGCTAAAAGAGCATCCTGCCCCACATATCTGAAAACCTTCTGGCCACACTCAGAGAATACAGCAGAGTACAGGAGTGTTTGAGGGACAACCCTACCACCAGTGATAAAGAAAGCCAACTTATTACAATGTGCTTGACCCTGGCCAATGCCTACCATGTGGTTGCAACCATGCAGCAACACCTACAGGGAGAGGGAGAGATGGATAGCATGACAAAACGTGGATAGCATGGCTGTCACATCAGTATGCAACCACACCAGAAAGGCAAGAGCAGCTGTCAGCACCGTGCAAAAGAGAAAGTACAAGACAAAGCCAGCACATCTGGTTAATGATGATACAGAACCAGGACCTTCATGGCTGAACAGGAACCAGAGCCCATAATTACCACAGAGACCCTACCCTTTGATGCCTTGCAATCTGAGAAAAGACCTCATGCAACAACCAGGTGAGATGGTGCTCTCCCGGTTGCTTCAGATTTGAGACACTTCTGGTGATGGCATTATCCTTGATGACCATGAAGCAAGAAGTTTACTAGCCCTGTCTCAGGATTCAGGTATCTATCTATAAGAAGTTTGTAGAAAGCCAGGAGCCTCTCAGCCTCTGGAAACGGCTCTTGATGCGTGTGAGAGAGAAATATGCCTGCGAATAAGACCTGCAGCAGCAGCAGCAGCATCCCTGGACCACGATGAAAGAAGGGATCCAGAGGCTGAGAGAGCTTGCCATCCTGGATGTTGTTTCTTCAAACAACAGGCCAGACTCCAGAAGCCCAGACAAAGCTGGGTGTATGACACAAGTGTGACAAAAAATCTCGCAAATGGCATGCAAGACATACATCCAGTTTTCAGTTGTGTTTCAATGGAGTGATGTGAAAGAAACAGTAGGCAAAATGATAAAAAACATTAGAGCGTATGAGGACACCATTAATCTTATAACCCGACACTGGACTGCCTCTGTGGAAACCAGAGGCCTTGGAGTTAGAACCAGATGTCCCTCAGCAAGAGAGAGTAAGTGCCCCTCACAGACTGACTTGTGGTATTTTCTTCTCGACCATGGGGAAGATATGAGATGGTTGGATAGGAAACCCACTTGTGTTCTGGCAGCCCGAGTAAAGGAACAGAAGGAAAAAGCAGAAGCCAGTAAGGGTGAGGGTGGTGCCAGTGTCCCGTAGGCAAATGTCAAGGCATAGCAGCCAGAATTACAACCCATCTGACCCACTGGAAAGCACCTCTCATACGCACTCTCAGGAAAGGGAAGGTTATGGCTAGCCAGGCAGAGGCATAGGACAACCATGTTTTTTGGACTATATGGGTTTGATGGCCTGGCACACCAGAACCACAAGAACACCAGGCTTTAGTGGATGTAGGCACACAATGCACATTGATGCCATCAGGACATGTAGGACAAGAATATTTCCGTTACTGAGGTGACAGGAGGTTTTCAAGAACTGGCTGTAGAGGAAGCCAAAGTGAGCTTGACTGGTGGGGTGGGGAGGGATGGGCAGAAACACCCCGTTGTAACTGGTCCAGGTTCTCCATGGATCCTGGGCATTGACTGTCTTAGGAATGGGTATTTCAAAGATCCAAAAGGACACAGATGGACATTCAGAGTAGCTGCGGTGGAAAAAGATAGAATTAAGCAGTTGAATGTGTTGCCTAGCCTCTCAGAGAACCCTTCTGCTGTGGGACTGCTAAACATTGAGGAACAGCAGTTGTCAACTGCCAACTATCAAGACAGTGCATTGAAGGCAATACCACACAAACAGACGTGATCCCCATCCATAAGGTGATCTGCAGAGCCAGAGGTGGTCAGTAAGATGCATTCACCTTTCAACAGCCCCATCTGGCTTGTACACAAGTCTAATGGAGAATGGAGACTCACAGTGGATTATTATGGCTTGAATGAAGTTACTCCATCACTGGGTGCTGCTGTGCCAGACATGCTGGAACTTCAGTATGAACTGGAGTCGAAGGCAGCGAAGTGATATTGCCACCATTGACATTGCTAATGCATTCTTCTCCATTCCCTTAGTAGCACCATGCAGGCCACAGTTTGCTTTTGCCTGGAGAGGGGTGTAGTACACCTGGAATCATTTGCCCCAGGGGTGGAAGCACAGTCCACCATCTGCCACAGACTGATCCGGGCCACATTAGAGAAAGGTGATGCTCCAGAGCACTTGCAGTATATCAATGACATCATTGTATGGGGTAACACAGCAGAAGTCTTTGAGAAAGAAGAAAAAATTATGTAGATTTTCCTGAAAGCCAGCTTTGCCATCAAACAGAGTAAGGTCAAGAGACCTGGGAGATCCAGTTGCTGGGAGTGAAGTGGCTGACAAATCCTAAAAGAGATGATTAACAAGACCCCAGCAATGTCTTCACTAACTAGCAAGAAAGAAATACGAGCCTTCCTAGGTGCCATAAGCTTCTGGAGGAAGCACATTCTGGAATGTAGTCAGATCGTGAACCCTCTCTACCTGGTAACCAGCAAGAGGAATGATTTCCGCTGGGGCCCTGAGCAACAACAGGCCTTTGAATACATCAGACAGGAGATTGCTCATGCAGTAGCCCTTTGGCCAGTCAGGACAGGACCAGAGGTGAAGAATGTGCTCTACTCTGCAGCTGGGGATAATGGTCTATCCTGGAGCCTCTGGCAAAAGGTGCCTGGTGAGACTCGAGCCTGTCTGCTTGGATTCTGGAGCCAAGGGAACAGAGGATCTGAGGCCAACTACACCTCAACAGAGAAAGAGCTTTTAGCAGCCTATGAAGGGGTTCAGGCTGCCTCAGAAGTGATTGGCACAGAGGCACAGCTTCTCCTGGCACCCCAACTACCAGTGCTGGTGTGGATGTTCAAAGGAAAGGTTCTCTTCAGGCATTATGTCACTGATGCGACATGGAGCAAGTGGATCATTTTGATTACATAGAACACCCATATCGGAAACCTTAATCACTCTGAAATCTTGGAGATAATCACCAACTGGCCTGAAGGTGAGAACTGTAGTCTAGCAGATGAAGATGAAGAAGAGAAAGTGATGTGTGCTGAGGAGTATCTACCATAAAACCAATTGTCAGATGATAATAAGTGTTATGTTCTTTTCACTGATGGTTCCTATCGCATTGTAGGGATGGACCAAAAATGGAAAGCAGCCATATGGAGCCCCACACAACAAGTCACAGAAGCCACTGAAGGACAAGTTGGATAAAGTCATTTTGTGGAACCCAAAGCAGTGCAGTTGGCTTTGGACATTGCTGAGTGAAAGGAGTGGCCAAAGCTCTATCTTTTTGTGGATGGTGGCCAATTCTCTATGGGGATAGCTAGGCAGGTGGAAGAAGGCCAAGTAGCAATGCAGGGGGAAACCCATCTGGGCTTCCACAATATGGCAGATCATCACTGCCAGAACAGAGAAAATGATCATTAGAAATTGACATGTAGATGCGCATATGCCTAAGAATCAAGCCAATAAGGAACATCGCAACAACAACCGGGCAGATTGAGCTGCCCAAGTTGAAGTATCACAGGTGGATCTAGACTGTCAGGACAAGGGAGAGTTGTTTCTAGCTCAATGGGCCCGTGATAATTTAGGTCATCAGGGTAGGGATGCCACCTATAGATGGGCAGGAGACCGAAGGGTAGATTTAACTATGAACATTATTTCCCAGGTTATCCATGAGTGTGAGATGTGCAGTGCGATTAAGCAGGCTAAGAGGGTGAAGCCCCTGTAGTATGGTGGGAGATGGACCAAATGCAAGTATGGATAGGCCTGGCAGATTGATTACTTCACACTGCCACAGACCCGCCAAGGTAAGAGCTATGTGCTCACCATGGTGGAAGCAACCACTGGATGGCTGCAAACATACCCTCATGCCTCATGCCTCATGCCACTGCTCATAATACCATCCTGGGCCTTGAAAAACAAGTTTGTGGTGACATGGTATCCCAGAAATTGAGTTGGACAATGGGATTCATTTCAAGAATAGCCTAGTCACCTGGGCTGGGGAGCATATAACTGAATGGGTGTTTCATATTCTGTATCCTGTGCCAGCCACTGGGAAAGTTGAGAGGTGCAATGAGCTGTTAAAAAACATCTTGAAGGCATTGGGTGGGGGAACTTTCAAGAACTGGGATCAGCA
>VYZS01032178.1:0-16204 GCA_013400695.1 Neodrepanis coruscans | reverse complement strand
ATAAATAGAATATATAGAATAAAAGAGAGAGAGAAAATACATATAGAAATAGAGGAGAAATCAGGGAAAAAAATGAGGAGGATGGAATTCCTGGGGCAGGAATAAATCTCAGAGGGGTTGGTGGCAATTTTCCAGCATTTCAAGGGATTCAGAGTCAGCCCTGAGTGGGAAAGGGAGAAAAGTTTTCGGATTTTAAGGGTTTTCTGCCTCTGGAATCCCCTTGCAAGTCCCAGTCAGGAGGTGTGGAAGTGGTTTGGGGGTGCAGTTTGTGAGGGGGGAAAAATGGGATTTTTTGTAATTTCATTACCAAATACTGAAAACTTTGGAGATGATGAGTGAAAAAAAAACAGGGGGAGCATCATAATTCCTATTAAATTAGGATCAATTCTGGGCAAAAGCAGCAGGGAAATTCCCCTCACTTTTCCATCAGAATAAGCACATCCTGCCTGCAGAGCCTCCAAGCACAGCAAAAAGAGGGAAAACTGGGTCAGATTTCAGCAGATTTCAGCTGCAGGTCCCATGTGCTTCCCATTTCCCCCCCCTGTGCCTCAGGGACAGGCTAAAAAAGCCCCTTAAACCACCCCAAAACCTCCACAGGTCACCCCCAAGGCACCACTGACCCAAATTAAGGCATTTCATTCCCCTTTCCTTTTCCCTCCCATCTTGGGACTCGTATTTGGGGGTGAAAATCTTCCTCAAGGAAACCTTCTTCTGCCGTTTTTTTGGTGAATAAATGAAGGTTTTCCCTTAATTCCTGCAGGAGGGGGAGGCTCTGCTTTAAAGGAGGATCTGTGGGTATTTTATTCCTGTTGTTCAGGTTGAAAATAATAATTAATAATAATAATAATAAAGGGCTGCTGTTCTTCCTTCATCTCCAAACCCCCAAATGGGTTGCAAATGATGCCAATTCTGAAAGCTCTGGCTGCAATCCCATCATTTCCAGCTCCTTCCTACAAACACAGGGAAAAGAGTGAGGGAAAAACACTTTATTTTTTGCTTTTTTTTGGGGGGGGCAAAACATCAGGAAACCCCCAAAGTACCCCTGATCTCCAACTACTCCTGATCCTTCTCCTTGCTGCTGTACAGTCCCATCTTCCAAAGCTGAGGAAAGCCAAAATTTGGATCTGTTTTGAAGGGAAAATGATGTCTGTTGAGACAGGAGGATGCAGAAAACGCCACGTGCACTAATAAACGAGTCTCACAGCAAAGTGGAATGACAGGATTTATGGGAATGCCAGCCCAGGCCCTTTGGGAAACACATCTCCAGCCCAGACAATGTGGGAGGAGGAGAAATACAGGAGCTTGGGTGGTTTCCAGCTCAGGAGATTAATGGCAATATTTAAGAAAGGCTCCATTTGCTTCCATAGGAAAAGGGGGGGGGTAAAAAAAAAAATAAAAAAAATCAGCCTTCTGGAAGAAAATATTGGATTAGCCCAGTGCTGGGGGATTATCCAGAGAAAAGAAAGTGTCACCCTGCTGCTCTTTTTGTGCCTCAGATTTGGGGAGCTGCCCCTTTGCAGTTGGGAAAACTGGGGGAGACTGGAAGTGCTGGAGAAGCTCCTTCTTCTTTTTTTTGGGGGGGACAATCCCATCCCATCCCATCCCATCCCATCAATCCCATCCCATCAATCCCATCAATCCCATCAATCCCATCAATCCCATCAATCCCATCAATCCCATCAATCCCATCCCATCCCATCCCATCAATCCCATCAATCCCATCCCATCAATCCCATCCCATCAATCCCATCAATCCCACCCCATCCCATCCCCACTCCTTCCCACAGCCCCAGTGAGAGGGAGAACATGGAATTATGGAATGATTGGGGTTGGGAAGGACCATCTCCCACCATCCAAAGTCCTTTTATATTTTTCCTGCTCTTCCTCCCCCCCCAAAAACAGGCTCTGTCTGGGCCACTGAGATGAATCCAACCCATTCTGCTGTGCAAGGAATATCTGAAGTGTATCCACCCCTGTAATTCCTCTGGAATTCTCCCTGGCAGGTCAAAGGTTGGAAGGCAGCTCTTTGAAGGATCCCACATTGCTGAACTCGTCAAGGAATCTCTTCCCCAGGAATGCTGATGTGGTGGAGTGGGGCATGAAACACTCCCAGTGAGTGTGTGTGTGCCCCTGCACAGGGTAAAACTTTAACAAAACAGCCTCAAATCCCGTTTTTCCTCAGCTCATTTCGGGGCCCTGCTCAGCAAAAGTGCTGAAGGACTTGAGGAAATTTAATAAAATTTAAGTTTGGGCTTAAAATCTCTCCTGGAAGAGGGACTGGAACCAGAAAAACTCAGCCCAAAATGCTGATACCAGGTGATCCCAAACCCCTGAGCTCTAAATTCTGAATTACTGTCCCTGTTTATCTGTTTTTTTGAGCATCTCACAGTCTGTTTGTGATGAAAAATGTCCCATGGCCATTGAAAATCTTGATATAATCCTTCCAAATTGGTAAAAATAATTGTGAGGGTGTCCCTGCCCAGGGCAGGGGGTGGAACAAAATGAGCTTTAAGGTCCCTCCCAACCCCAAACCGTTCCAGGATTCTGCAATTCTTGGGGAGAAAAGGCAAAATTCTGCCCCCCCTGACATTGCTCCCTCCTGGTTTTCCACATTAAATCCAGGTTGTGACTCCTTGGGTGAATCTTCTGAGTGAAACACAAATGGTGTCTCTCTTCCCCAAAAGCTTCATATTTATAAATCTGGATTATTTTTAAGTCCTTGTTTATGTAAAAAAAAAAATAAAAATATTAATCGCAGCAGAGCTTAAAACAGTCTGTCCCAAAAGTTCCTGTTTAAATTCCTTTTAAATAATTCCAAATACCAACCACTTTCTCTGGAGGAAGAAGTGTAAATCCAAGGCAGGTTTTCACTGTGGAATTAATATCCCACCCCCTTGGAAAGGCTCAAAATTCCCTCAAGCTGCATCAGTCAAAAAAGACAAAACATCCTGCACTTCTTTTTTTTTCCAGAGGATGGTTGGAAATCCACAGTAAATCCCAGGGCAGTTGTGCTTCTCCTCCTTTCCGAGGGAATTCAAGGTGGAAACTGGGAAGATCTTTCCCCAAAACAGGTTTTGCTCCCTTCCCCAAGGGATTTTCAGGCTGTGAATTCATGGAATGGGGTTATTTTCCACTTATTTTCAGCTGGAAAAGAACTTGGGCAAATCCAAGGGAAGCTGCTGGACACGGGGGATTGTAACAATCATTTATTCCACAATTCCTGCAATTCCCTCTCTTTCCCACTTCATCACAAGGCTCAAACTCGCCAACTTTTCAACTCATCAACTTTCCCAACAGGATCCCCGTCAGTTTTATTTCTGCTTTCCCAGCAAACAGCCCTGGCACCGAAATCCCTGGAGTTGCACCACTGTCACATTTATGATTAGAAAGGTTTTTTTAATTGCTGTGCCTCACGGAGGGGAAGATAACTTATCTCTCCCCAAAAAGAAACAATTCCAAATGATAAAGAATTCATTCAGAATTAAATCATTCTCTCCAGAAAACCTACAGGCAAGATGGATGAGACAACAGTGGGGGGGGGAGATAAGAGGATTAGAAAGAGAATTTTGAAATTGTCTTGAGGGGGAAAGTTTACACCCACATCAATTAAATATCTGCATCAGTTACAGAGAATTAGCTCAGTCCTAATTAAACAAAAGGAATAGGAAAATAAAACTATTAAAAAAGGAATGAGCAGGAAACTCCTTTCAAAGTTGTGGTGTCTCTCAAAGGGCACAAAAGCTTAAGGAAGGAGAAATAGCTGGAGAAATCTGGAAGGTTTGAAAGTGGAGTTTAAAGATTGTCCAAGGGGGTTCAGGCAAAATTCTTTGAAAGAAGAACAGCTGATTCAAGTGGGAATAAATATAAAATATTCCAGGATGAAGTGATGAAGACAATGTGAAAGTGGGAATGAGGAAGAGCTGGATCCTCCCAAGATCCACAGCCCAAATCCCAGCCCAGGAGCTCTGGGATGTGCTGGGATGGGTTTCCCACAGGCAGCTGAGTGTTGGCAGGAGCAACCTCTGAAGTTGCCCCACGTTTTATGGATGTCAGAGCAGAGGTGGCTCATCCAGATGCTCATCCAGAGGCTCATCCAGCTGCTCCCAGCCCTGGCACTGGCTCTGGCACAGCTGGCAGCTTTTCCTGCTGGGAAGTCAATGAGCACCTCCAGAACTCAAAGGGCAGCAGGAGCTCAATATTCCAAACTTTAGAGAAATGGAGGAAGCCCAGCATCAACCAGCACAGGCTGTGTCCTGAAAGAGGGCAGGGAGAGGTGGGAGATTGGGAAAGAATTCCTGGCTGGGAGGGTGGGGAGGGACTGGGATAGGATTCCAAAAGAAGCTGTGGCTGCCCCATCCCTGGGAGTGTCCAAGGAGCCACCTGGGACAGTGGGAGGTGTCCCTGCCCATGGATGAGTTTAAGGTCCCTTCCAACCCCAAACCATTCCATTATTCCATGGAATTCCATGGATATTCCCAAAACATTCCATGGACACCATCCCAGCTCTCCCCATCACATGCCCACCCCAAGGGCAGGGATTATCCTTTTTGCTCCCCTGGAATTTAATGAATGGAATTTAAGCACTGGAATTTCATTAAATGGAACATGGAAACACTCAGGGGAACCTCAGAAGTGGCACTGGATCCAACAGGACACGAGGCAACAAGAACTGAAGGCTCCTCATCCCCAATAAACGATTTGGGTACAAGAGCAAAGGAGTTCCAACTGTTCCTCTGGCACTTGGGATCATCCCCCCCTCCCTCCCTTCCTTCCTCAAATCCACCAAGGGGTAACTTATCCATGAAAAACCACGAGGAATCTTCTCCTTCTTCCAAAAAAACAGGGGAAAAAAACCCCTGAATTCTAAAAATAAACCAACATGGACACCCAGTGTTGTTGTCCCCCAGGGACTCACTCAGAGATGTGACATTTTTGTGGGGAAATCAACACCAGCCCTGTGCCCCAGGGGAGATCCAAAGGAGTGTGACAAGGGCTTGGAGTGGCTGCCAGCCTTTTCCCACTGCACTTTTCTTGGCACATCCCAGGCAGCTGCAACCCTCTCTGCTGTCACCAGTCCCTTCCCTCTCCTGGAAAGTTTCCAGCCCTGTGATTCCAGGAGAGCTGGAATTTGCATCACATTTTTAGGGGGAAGGTCCTGCTAAAGTGCTCAGCCTTGGAGGATGTGTCAGGGCCTTGGAGGGGGAAAGGCTTCAAACCTGAGCTGTGTTTTTTTTGGCCACAGCCCCACCATTAAGAGGCAGTTCCTCCTGCCAGGTTGAGGATTGGTTTATGGCTCTTTCCATGGAGGGCAGAAAAGGAAATTGCTGTCCCAGGGAATGCTCAGAGAGCATCCCCAGCCACACAACAAGCCCAAGTCAAGAGATCTGCTCTCTGCTGCTGTGATGATGATGATGAACAAGTTGGGAGGGCCCTGAGCTGGGAATGCTGCTGGGAATTCTTGCTTCCCAAGGCTGGGATTCATCCAGCACCTTTTCCAGTTAAGTTTCTTCCTCTACATTTCACCCCAATTATTGTTTGTACTGTTTCCCTCCCACAGATCAAACAATGAGAACCCCCTTCCTCCTCTTTAGTTTATTTTAAAGAAAGTGCCTCTGCTTCAGACTCCCCCCAAGGATGGGGATTGTAAATTTATTACCTTCACTCACCCTGAGGAAGCTGTTAAAGGCATCAGGAAGCTGCCAGATAACCAAGGCCATAAAATAACTTGGGAAATTAATGAATGAAAGATGGGCTGAAGCCACAGAGTGTGGGGCTGGCTCTGCTTTTTGAACTTGTGCAGAGTTCACAGATGCTCACAAGGCTTTTATTCTCACACTGAAACACCAGTGGCTCAAATTCAGAGCTGAATCCCACCTTTTCCAGAGCTCAGAATTATCCCAAATCCTTGGGGTTTTGGTCTGAAACACGACCCAGGAGTGCTGTGAGCTGGGAGCTGCCACTGCTGGGTTTGGGTCTGGCACATCCTGAGAAAACTCTGGAGAAATATCCCTGCCCTTGGGAGACCAGGCTGGGAAGGAGTAGGATTCACCCCTGCTTAAAAAAAAAAATCCATGATCTGAATGGGTAAAGCAGAGAAAGGAAGGACCTAAAAGCCTTCAGCCCTCCTGAGCTGAGCTTTCCCAGGGACAGGGACAAGGCTGAGCNTGAATGGGTAAAGCAGAGAAAGGATGGACCTAAAAGCCTTCATCCCTCCTGAGACAGGGACAAGGCTGAGAACTCACCTTCCCCAAAAACACTGGGAATCTGAAGTGTTCCCCAAGTTCTGCTGAAAGCAGAGAGTTCTTCACTCGTTTCATGGAATTAGGGAATCCCAGAATGGTTTGGGGTTGGAAGGAGCATCAAAGATGATCCAGTGCCACCCCCTGCCCTGGGCAGGGACACCTCCCACTGTCCCAGGGGGCTCCAAACTGGCCTTGGACACTCCCAGGGATGGGGCAGCCACAGTTTTCCTGGGAAATTTTTAACAGATTCCTTGAAATCCACGGTTTGGGGAGGGAGAAACAGAGTCTGTCCCTCTCTGATGACTCAAAAAGAGAAATCCCCTGGAGGAAAGGATGGGGAAGAGCTCAGAGCCCCCCTTCCCACATGTCAGAACATCAGACCTTCCCCAAACATCACCTGCTGAAGGGGCATCCTCTTCTAAAAAATTAAAATGAACCTTTTAGAGCCCTTTTTTCTTTCTTTTCTACATCCCTCAGAATTCCACAGCAGCCCAGTAAGAGCTGCTGGGTCTCACCCCCTGATTTTCCTTGCCCACCAGTTCCTCTTTCTCTACAGGACACTGGGAAAGGATCCAGCCCAGAGCCTCCCAGTTTGCCTCCAGCACAGCCTGTGGTATCAGCAGATACAGCCAGGGACCACCCACAGCCCCCAAAGGCCACTAAAGGCAGAGTCTGACATGGAAAAAGAAAAAAAAAAAAAATAAAAAAATCCTCTTGGAAAACTATCCCGTGTATTTTTAGCCTCTTTTTAATGCATTTTAGCAGCTGGAAACAAGGTGGGGAGCCAGAACTGTGGGCCAAGCTCCAAAAAGCCATGGAAGGAGTAGGAACTTTTTGCCTGGATGGCTCTGGCCAAGCTGCACAGCTCAGAGCTCCCAGATTTAACTGTTTTCTGGGATTACAGTCATGATTCCCTTCATAACTCATCCATCAGCTTCAAGGAATTCCACACAGCAAACGGTGTAGGCAAAGGAGATTTATGAGGGGGGGAGAAAAAAAAACCTGCAGAATGACAGATCTTATCCTTAAATGTGCAGGGGAGGGGGTTCTTTTCACACTTGACAGTATTTTTATTGGTTGCATTTATTTTAACTGACACTGTCCCAGAGAGGGAAAAGCTTTAGGAGACAGCCCAGGCTTTCAAAGGACAACCTGAGGCTTCTTTAAATCAAATTAAATCGACTTTTCAGTTTGGTCTCCTGCATTCTTGAGGCACAATCACGGAGATAAAGGACTTTTCCTTCAACCTGTGGGATACAAATCTGGGAGAGAACTCCCATGGCAGGGGGTTGGAATGGGATGAGCCTTAACCCAACCCATTCCAGGATTCTGTGATGGCTCAAAAAATACATTTTGGGTTCTCTGGAGTTGTTCAGGTTTGTTTCTTTGAGGGCCACATGGATGCAAAGCATCCTGAGGAATTCCATGGCCACTATTCCAGCTCTGCCACAGCCACAGCAGATCCCACTGTTAAAACCTCCACAAGAAGTGGGATAGTCAAGAATCCCTAAAATTCCTCGTCCCTTCCCACCCTAAAAGAGCTTTCCAGGCTCTCCACACCACATGGTGCAGTAATTCATATTTAGGACAAAAAAAACCCAAAAACAACCCCTCTCCTTAACCAAGGATTATGTTCATTTTTCTACCTGAAAAAAAAAACCCTGCTGTGAGACCTGAATGAAGTGGTCAAATGTTTCAGCAAAAGTTGTTCCAACAAAACACCTTTTGGAGCTGATTTCTGCTCTGTGAAGAGGCCCTTCCACCCCTCTCACAACGAGCTTTTTGGCAGCACATGCTCTGAAAATAACTGTCCATTCTCCTGACAAGCCTCTTCCTGGATTTTTTTCTTTTTTTTTTTTTCCCCTGCCCCTTAAATCCCAGGAATGAAGGATTTACCAGGATTTATGCAGCCATTTAATACCTCCAGGAAGCACAGGAAGAGAAACAACAGGTAGAGAGGAGGGATCCATCATAATTTAAGTTAAACTCACAAATAAATTTCCCCTGACAGTGACTGGTAAATATTGAGACTATTTGAACTTGTTCCCTGGATTGTGAAAAACCCATCCTGCAGCTGGATTTTAGGGAGCAAGGCTACACCACAGAGAAGTCAAGGGCAAGGACAAATCAGGATAATTGATAAGAATTTTGATAAGAATCCCTGCCTTTCACACTGGAGAAGTCTGGGTTAAACACTGCTGGCCCTGAAGGCTCTTCACACCCAAACCATGTGGCCCTGGATAGTTTTTAAAGTGTTTTCACCCAATTTCCAAAGTTAATTCTTCAAATCTCCCATGGAGCCAAGCAGAACTGAAAAAAATGAAGATATTTCACTGATGTTCCAGGATTGCATCCATGCTGTGTTACTGCCCCATGAATCCTCCTTCATCATCCCTAAATTCCCCTTTTATTCAGATTAATGGCATCTCTCTCCCTCCTCCTTCTCCCCCCAAAAACATCTCAGGACACCCTAATCCCCCCCTCCCTCTTCCCTCCTTTTCCAAGGAGCAGCTCCAATGCCCATTTTATGTCACCTGAGGAGCAGAAGGGCTCTGTCAGGAAATTCCTGCCAATATAAATGAGTGGAGAAAGGATCAAAAACCCTCCAGGAGCTCAGCCCTTGCAGCACCAGAGTGTCAGGGCAGAAAAAAAACCCTTTGAAAGGGTTTTTCATGTGACAACTCCTCAGCTGGATCAGAGATTTCCCCATCTAAGAGATGTTTCTGATGGAAAATGTGCCACCAAGGGGGCATGGAAAGGACACAGAGAGGCACCCAAGGAGCAAACACTGCTCCAACCCACTGCAGAGGGGTCCTTGTTTCACCTGCAGTGACTCCCAGTCTTTGGATTTTTGCTGGCTAAAGAGCTCATCTGCTTTGGGATGGTGGTTCTGGGGCTGAAGGCACTCCACCTTCTGTAAAAATGTGGTTTTTTTAACCTCAAAACTCCAAAAAAAAAGCAGCTGCCAGTGGCACAGGCACTGTGGTGATCCTGCACTGCTGGGAAGCAAGAGGTTAAATCCCTCCCATTTTAACTAAATCCAACACTCTTTAAAAAAAAAAAAGAAAAAAAAAAAGAAAAAAAAAAAAGAAAAATGGGCATGCTGTGCTCTAATAAATTTTTCCTTGGCTCCCTTCTCTTCTGAATCTTGGGGAGGGGGGAGAAGAGAGAGAGGAGAAAAAGAGACAGAGATGAAGTATTTGGGCAAGGCCCAGTGCCCTTTAAGTTGTCAGAAAGCTTGGAAAGATGTATGAGCCTTGCTGTCCTGACAGGACCAGTGATGTAGGGCAGAGCCTCAGGCTCCCCCCAGCCTTTCAGAGCAGCCCATCTGCACATCCAACACACAGGAGGGTCAGCAGCTCATTTTACACCTTAGAAAAAACCTCAAAATTGTGACCTGGCCAGAAAAAAAACAAAAAAAAAAATGCTCTTTCTTTTGTTCAATCAACCATTTCTGGGTAAACCTGGCAACAAGGCACCAAGTTCAACTGAGACTGCAGTGGAGCAGAGTCCCACTCTCCCCCTCTGGGCTGGGAAATCACAGCCACACTTCCAAGCTCCTCTTCCTTTTCCAACATCATTCCCATTCCCTCTTGCTCCCCTTTTCAAGCTGATTTCATGTGCCTGCAGCTGCCCCAAGCCCAGAGCTCTCCATCCTTTTCCTTTTTCCTGGTTAATCCTGGAGGCTCAAACCTCCCTGCCAATAAGGGTTTCACTCCCAGCTCCTGCTCTGGATTTTTCCATTGCTCAGTCTCCCCCCAGCCATTCCCCCCTCTTGGCCCACGTTAAAACAGCTCCTCCTTGGTTTTTCTGCCCTTTCCCTCTCCAACACACCACCCACTTCAAGGCAGCCAGAATTCCCACAGAGCTCTTTTGCCATTCCAAGCCTTGGAGGGGGGTGGGACATTGTGTGGGAATTGTGAGCAGAATAATTGCAAATACACTGGGAGATAATGGATCCCTTCCCTCTCTCTCTCTCTCCCCAGTCCTGGGGGCTGAGTGACAGGTGTTGATTTGGGGCTTTTATTTGTTTCATTCATTTTGTTCTCCGAGCTCCCAGAAAATTCTGGGAAGTCTTTTAAGTGATTTGATGGAAAAAAAATTTAAAAAAAAAAAAAAAAAGAGAGGAAAAATGTGTTTTCTGCAACCAATTTCAGGGTATGTTCCATGTGGAGCAATAAAATCCACAAGGATCCAGCCAGCCCCACTCCTGGCCCTGCCCAGGACACTCCATCCCCCACCCCTTGGGGAGCCTGTTCAGAGCCCAAAAACCCTCTGGGGGGGAGGGGAGCCTGCCTGAGATCCAACTTAAACCTCCCCTGCCTCATCTCCAGCCTTTCCCTGGGGTTAATTTATTATTTATCCTGATTTATCCTGATTTATAGCACAGGATCAACCCAAGGCGTGATGTGAAGCCATGAGAGGATGATGGGAATATCTATGGTTTATTTAAGAGTTTCTAGGCAGCACTTTTAGGCCTTTCCAAAGGCATTAATTAGACTGAAGAGATTCCTTTTCCCCTTTCCCTCCTCCATAATTCAGTTTGGGGAATTTTTGGCTCCTCCTGAGTGACACAGAGCCCTGTGCTCATCAACTACCTGCTAATCCAGCTCCCAGATCTTACCAGAAAGCTTCATTTTACCATTAGGGAGGGAAAAATACAACATTAAACTGCTCAGAACCCAAAACCCTCCTGCCCAAGTGGCTGCAGCTCAAAAAATCCAGAATTCCTCCACAGCTCCCCTCTCTCCCAGGCAGAGAAGAGGCTCCATCCCCAATATTCCAGGAAAAATCAAGGACATGCTGCTTGTCCTCACCCAGGAATTCAGAGTTAACACCACCCTTCAGTCCTGCTTTGCCCAAATCCTGCCTCCCAGGAGCACAAAAAGATCTTTCACCTCCACATTTCTCAGCAGAATCTTCATCTGAGAATTCCAAAGGGGAGGGAAGAAAGAATAACCCTGAAGAGCTTTGAAACTTGAGAGTTACCTACAAAATAATGTCCTGGCTTTGGGGGACAATGGCATCCCCAAGGAGCTCCTCCTGGAATGACTGAGTTCATTGTTGAAATATTTCTCTTTCCATCTTTTTTTTTTTTTTTCCCCCAGTTTAATTCCGTGTGGAGCTGACAGATGAGAGTTGAGGTTTTTCAAGCACAATAATGTCATGTTTTCACCTCAGAGCTGGTTGGTTTTTTTCACAGCTGAACTCCCACCAGGCAACTGGTGCAGGATCCACCAGGGATGGAGGAGAAAACACATCCAGAAGGAGCCAACAGCCACCTCTGCCGTGGTGTCTTCAGCAAGGCTGTGCATTTTTGAGTGTCAAGAACAACCTCTGAGCTCCCTGGGAATGCAAGAGTTGAACAGCAAAACCCAACTGCAGCCACTTCTCCCTGTTTGTCACCTCTGGGCTGGGAAAAAAAATCAGGATAGAACCTGGAAGGGCTGAGAAATCAACTGCCTAAACCTGCTCCAAGCAAGAGAAATGCAACGAGAGGTGGTTTGAGGAGCCTTTCCATCCCTGCCTGTTCCAGCTGAGGCTTCATTTCCCTCCAAACTCCTTTTCCAGCCCTGGGATCACATTTCAGGCTCTGGGATGTGGCTTGGAACCTGCCAAGAAAACGTCTGCAGCTCTGCTTGTACAAATGTGGCAATGATCAGCCCAGAGCATGATGTGAAGGCTTGATTAGATGGGAGAGCAACTGGAACATGTTGCAACAACCCTGATCCTCGGGGCTGTGAAATGATCCCCGGGCTTTTGGCCCCTGCAGACCTGACTCACACCAGCACCAGCCTGAGTCACCTCCCCCAGGGAAAGGGAAGGGATGGAAAGGGGGGGAAAATGAGGAGCTGCTTGTAAAACAGGGGGTGGGAAGGGACCTTAAAGATCAGCTCATTCCATCATGGAATCCTGGAATGGGGGTTGAAAAGGACCTTAAAGATCAGCTCATTCCATCCTGGAATGGTTTGGGTTGGGAAGGACCTTAAAGATCAGCTCATTCCATCATGGAATGGCTTGGGTGGGAAGGGACCTTAAAGATCAGCTCATTCCATCATGGAATCCTGGAAATGTGTGGGTGTGAAAGGACCTTAAAGATCAGCTCATTCCATCATGGAATCCTGGGATGGGGGTTGGAAAGGGACCTTAAAAGATCAGCTCATTCCATCATAAAATCCTGGAATGGTTTGGGTGGGAAAGGACCTTGAAGATCAGCTCATTCCATCATGGAATCCTGGAATGGTTTGGGCTGGAAGAGACCTTAGAGATCAGCTCATTCCATCATGGAATGGTTTGGGTTGGGAAGGACCTTAAAGTTCAGCTCATTCCATCATGGAATCCTGGAATGGTTTGGGCTGGAAGAGACCTTAGAGATCAGCTCATTCCAACCCCTGCCATGGACCCCACTAGTCCAGGTGTCAATTTATAGCCAAACTTTAGTGCTTTTTTCAGTATCTACAAACCAATTAAACGTGGTTTGCAGCAGCGAGCAGCGCAGCTCACTGAGATAAGAACTCTGGAATCACCTGGAGGATCAGGGAGCACAAAAGCCCCACAAAGAAAAGCTGTATTTACATGTCAACAGCTTTGGGTATTGCCCACCAGAGAAACAACATCCCGGGCAAAGCAAAGCAAACCACAGGAGACCTGGGGCTGCCAAAGCATTCCCAGGGCTGCCAGAACAGGGATTCCAGAGGGAACTCCAGCAGCAGGGGAACCTCTGGAGTTACAGCCAAGGGATCAGGGAGGGGCAGTGTCTGTGCCAAACTCAGCTCCACTCACACTGCACTGCTCCCAAATCACCTCTGCAGGGACAGCAGAGGATCCTCCCTCAGATTCCACAGTATTCTAAGAAGCAGGGAATTGTTCTCACTGTGGTGAAGTCCTTTCCCTCATTCCCATTCCAGACCTCCTTTTGCTGCTCTCCAAGAGATTTCCTTGGATCTTCTTCACCCAGCTCTTCCCAGGACAGACAGAACAGCTCTGAGTTCAGCCCAGAGCACTCCCAGCAGGGTTTGCTGAGGAGTTCCTAAGAATTATCCCTTTAAAACCCAAAGTGAAGGCTCCTGTCAAGCCTGACAGTGGTTGAAATGTTGCACAAGAGCTGCAGCCTGGGCTGAAGCCAGAGCTTTGCATCAGGAGGTTCCTGCAACACACGTGAACTGAGGAACCACCAACCAGCTCGATGCACTTTGATTCAGAAGCAGAAAAGCCAAAAAAAAAAAAAGCCCAGAGATTTCAGCTGGAAGTGCTTCTCCACTGTCTCTCACTGCTCAGCAACTCAGGAAACCTTCCCCAGCCTTCAAACCCACTTTGGGAGTGAATTCAAGGCTGAAAGTGAGTTAAAAGGGGGGAATGACCCTCCCCAGGGAAATTTCTGCCCCTTCAAAGACAACAAAACCCCTTTCCAGGTGCCAGTTAAATGCTCCAGCACAGGGCACACACTGCAAACTGCATTTGCAGGGCAGTTCAGCACTAACATTTCCCAAAATGAGCAGCCCTTTGAGAGATAACCTTGAAAATACCACTGCAGATACATTTAAATTATTTAAACTGAGGTGGGTTTTTTAAAATTTATTTATTTATATTAACTGTCTCTGTTTAATGTTTGAAAAAATGAAAATACAGAGGGGAAAACACAATTCCCCCATGAGCAGGAGGGCTGTGCAAGCAGCTCATCACTTTGGGGGTTTAACTCACATCCAAATGTGCACTAAATGCCCCCCCTGTTTTCTTTTCTCCATCTTCATTTTGCCAACAGGCTTTTCTGCAGGAGTCAAATATTTCTTTGTAGAGATATTTCCCCCCCCCTTTCTGAGGAGGGGAGAGGGGGAAACATAAAAGCACAGCCTGAGAGTTATCAAAGTTGAAGTTTAGCTTTGTAGTGTGAGGCTCTGACCTCTCCCTAATCCATCTCAGTATCTCCCACCAAGAGCTGCGCCCTTATCTCTGCATCAGCCCAGAAAAAAGGCAGAGCCCAGAGATCAGGAAACACTTCCCTTCTCCCCTCATCCCATGGGCTGCACATAGTTGGGATGCCAGCACTGATAATCACTTGGTGTCCACTTAATCACTCATTTCCTTCACACCCCACCAGGGAATAACAGGGGCAGGATTTTGGGGGGGATTGACCCCCTCCTTCCCCCAGGGGGAGGCTGAGAGGGATGGGAAGGTCATTGCACAAGTGATGGAGAGAAAAACCTCCCTTCAGCCACAGATTTGGGATCCCTCCAGAGCTCCACTGCAGGAAAACACTGTCCCTGCTCGTCCCAGACACGCAGAACCCAATCCTCAGCCCCTGTGTGAACCCTTGGATGAGCCAGGGAACAGCATTTCACCCCCTGCCTCCCCTGTCCTGGGGAGGGGCTGCAAGGACCACCCCTCTAAATGTCTCTGGCATCCTCTCCCCCCAGCTCAGCCCTGGATCTGAGCCTGGAGCAAAGGCTGGCAGTGCCCAGAAGGTTGGGGAGCTTCCCCCCCAAAATATTCCAAACCATTTCTCCACCAGGCAAAGCATCCTTTAGTCATTCCCAATTTCTCAGGGGTTATCTCTCACACCTCTTTTCTCACCACAAGACACTTGACTGCCGTCACCTAAAAGGCCATAAATCCCCAGGACCCACCAGTTTCACCCTTCCAGGGCACTCCAGTATATCCCGGGAAAAGTGGGAGGGGAAGCACCGACACCTCTGCCAACAACCCTTTATTTGCCAAGCTGACACCTCCTGGCTCTCCAGGAGAAAACCCAGAAGGTGGAAAAGCCAGGGATGGTTTTATTCCCTGCACAAAACACTCTGTGCTTCATCCCACCATTCCCAAGGAGGTGGCTGCACTTTCCACACGCAGCAGTTGAGCTGAATAAATCAAGAGTTCTGAGCCCTTTTAAGTGTTTTATTGCTTTCCCAGCAGTGCAGGCCCCCCCAAAAAACCAGATTTATACCCTTTTAATACACCTGAAAAGTGAAGGAAATGATGCTGCTTTTTTTTTTCCCCCCTAAGATTTGATTTCTAAAATTCCTCCTTGGATTCCCCACGTGGGTTCTGCTGGCACAACCCTGCAGGAAACCTATCCCAACCTCCTGGATCTTTGAAAAACAGGGAGAGGGAATGGGAAATGGGAATCCTGAGTGGGCTCTGGAGTGCAAAGTAAATTAAGACCACTTAAAACTTTGTCCTGCTGTGCAAACCCCAGGAGAGTGTCTGAAAAACCCTGTTTAACCCCCAAAATTGAGAATTCCTCAGCCACAAACACCAAACCCACTGTTTCTTCCTGTTTGTTCCTTAACCTGTTCCACAGAGTGACACAAAAAAAACCCACCAAAAACCTGCTTTTCCCCCTGGAGACTTTATACAGGTTGGAGCTTTGGTCACTGCAGTTTTACAAGACTATAAAGTTAGCAGCCCCTAACTCCCAATTAGCAGCTCCCTATATAAAGCCAAACCACTTCCATACCATTGTATTCCCGAGAACCTCAAGCCAACTCCACCTTTTCCCTCCTGAGAACCAGTTTTTAACACGTTTTCCTAGAAAAAATGGAAAGGGAATGAAGTTTCTATGACATTTTTCTAGAAAAACTGGGAAGGGAATGAAGTTTCTAATACATTTTCATACNTAACACGTTTTCCTAGAAAAAATGGAAAGGGAATGAAGTTTCTATGACATTTTTCTAGAAAAACTGGGAAGGGAATGGAGTTTCTAAGACATTTTCCTAGAAAAACTGGGAAGGGAATGGAGTTTTTAATACAGTTTCCTACAAAAACTGGGAAGGGAATGAAGTTTCTAAGACATTTTCCCAGAAAAACTGGGAAGGGAATGAAGTTTCTAAGACATTTTCATACAAAAACTGGGAAGGGAATGGAGTTTCTAACACATTTTCCCAGAAAAACTGGGAAGGGAATGAAGTTTCTAACATGTTTTCCTAGAAAAACTGGGAAGAAAATGAAGTTTCTAAGACATTTTC
>VYZS01032177.1:7530-20694 GCA_013400695.1 Neodrepanis coruscans | reverse complement strand
CCTGTTCTTCTGCAATCCTGCTGTCTGTTTCCCTACAGCATTCCCTAAACCCTAAAACGATCCTTGCCAAGCCCAATTCACAATATTCTACTATTACCTTGGGATTTATGTAGCAGATTCCCAGACCCTTTTCAGTTCGTAAATTAACACACTGGTCTGAATCCAAGCAAGTGCTCTTTCTGAGTTCAAGCCCAGTGCCTTAGAGAGGACTCGTCAGTTTTCTGGCAGGCGTACGCTGGCCTTGCGGTACTGTGCTTCCAGGGGTCACTGCTGCAGGGCAGATTACACAAACACATAAACCCATGCTTACTTTTCTCAACAGAGGTCTTAAGCACCAGGGTACAGATTATTCTGTGTAATGACTGATGATTCATTCCTCACCCCCATCTCCCCCAGCAAAGGCCACTGTTTTTGATGAGTGTCGGGAGGAGCAAGGCTGTGTAGTTCAGCACTGCATTCAACAGGGGAGGGAAGACTTTCTACAAACACTTCTTTATTTTGTCCAAGATATGCTGAATATAAAGTGCTCTTGACAGCAGGGACCCACGTATAGGACCTATCCCAGTAGGGTGGTACACACATTGACAGGCCCAAAGTATTTTCTTTGCTTCCTGTCTTTCCAGTACCCTGTGCGCTTTACTCTGAAGTGGTAAAGCTTCAGAAGGAAATGTTCAGAGCACCTCACTCTAGCAGAGCAATTCCTGTAGTAGATAATCTTGTAAAGTTCTTCAGACTGAGGTGAAATCCAAGTCTTTTCTTTCCTTGATGAGGTTACTAGGTAAGAGACGGCTACCACTGTCATAATCTTCATTGTCTCCTTCAACAGTCTTTAAAAAAAAAAAAGTTATTATTCCACCTTAACATGTTCTAGACAAAACACATTCATAATTATTAGACCTAACAGATCAGATCTGTCAGTCAGTTTAGGTAGGTGAACATGTGGATTTCAAATGAGTGATAGGATAGGTGTCAGTTAACTCAGGTACTTGAGATCTTCAAAGTAAAAGAGTAAATTATGCACAGAACTTGCATACTTTTACCTTTAGGTGATATGACCATTGAAATGGCATTTTCTCAATCACATCTTAGGGTTTACGAAGATAAATTACATTTAAGTGTCATATCAGATACACAAGCATTTTCCTGGATTTCAGCCAGCCTCCAGGGTAGGGAGCTACTTGGCCTGGTCGTTTAATGGGTATCTTACTGTGTGAAAGTTATCAGCACCCTGTAAAGCAGAAAAAGTAAGTCAAGTTCTCTCAGATCCACAGAAAAATTCCCTTAAATTAACCTCCTAAAGCACCTTTATACTGGTGCATCTTGAATCTTATCCCTTGGATTTTTTCCCCTGCCCCAGTTAAGTAATGTCCTTTTGCATGCTAATTTATAATTTCTCTTTGGTAAATGGCAACAGAAGAACTAGTTACTATATATTAGTGAAGTATATTCATGTTTAAAGAAAATGTCAATAGATCATGACTTGAGAAATTTATAATGAGGAGGAAAAGAGTAGCTTGTTAATATTTAAAGACAGGGAAAGGTCTGGAACCTGGGCTCAAATAACAGACCGCAGACGGAACATGGAAAACAGGCAGTCCAAAGGAGATGGCTGAAACTCAGCACGTGCCACCTTCGTTCTCAGCACAGGCCGTGGAGCAGAGAGGGCCGGAGCCAGGGCCCCCAGTCCATTTAAAAGCTCTCCACTTCCCGCCTTGCACTGTCTCATTTCTAGCCAATAGGGAGGCAGCTTGGAGCTAGCTGTCTGCCCTGTCTGCCTTCTGCCAAACATCACCAAACATGGCAACACCCATACTTAGCCCCACGGTTCAGGAGCTGATGGTAGGTGGTTGCACACTCAAGTGGTGCTACCTGCAAAAAATATACATGGCTGCGTCAACCCACTCTCAGGTGAGCAGGAGCAGATGCGTGCATGGGACAACACAGCATCCGCTGCCACTGCAGTGCTGCACAGCAACAGCTTCTCATGCCGTGGCACCATGGTTTGTTCCCGCCAGTAGCCCATGCTGCAGAATCGACCACTGCCATTTCTGTCCATGCCAGGTCTACTGTTCTGCTGTCATCGTCCTGGCTCTACCACATGGTCGCTGGAATCAGCCACTGCAGCTGCCAGCACCACTTGTCATGGTCCCTTGGCAGTGCCTGCTGCGGCACGGCCCTAGCTCTCCCTGAATTCACTACGGGAAAAAGATAAATGAAAAGGATTCAACACAGTTACACATCACAGGTATTTTCTGGGCTCTTAAGCCATATTTTCCTTGTCAAATGAAAAATTAAAATTACTAATTTGATGTTCATAAAAAAACTGATAAAAAAGGACTTCATGATTTTTAGCTGGTTTTAATGGCATTTTTTCACTTTTTATCTTTTTTTTTTTTTGCCCTGAAATTTCCTTTTGAGACACAAACTGAAAGATATGAAAATACTGAAATAAACATTTCCTCCATTTTTAATCAAAATTATTCTGTGGGCTTTATATGGATTTATATACATGACTAATCTAAATAAAATAACAGTGTTTGGTATAATGTTTGTTATTCTTCTAAAGACATTTCCCTCCTTCCATTGAATGTCACTTTAGCTTCATTAATTTTGGTCCTCTGAAGTCTCGAGATCACAGATTAGCTGATGCGACTACAAATACATTAAGATAAGGGATCACAATGTTCATGAAGAGTCCTCAACAGCAGTAGGACAAATGACTCATGAAGCTTTTTATATCTCAACACACTCTCATATGGAACCAATGAGACAGAACTACTGGTCTGAGCATTACAGTGGATCATTTGAGATTTTTGGTTCTTTTTTAGAAGGCAACTTACTTTGTCTCAAAGTATTTCTTTAATCCTTACTGCACTCTGTGCTTTCTTTATAATCACTACAGTTTCAGTTAAGAAAACTTATCTTGATGGGCCTCACATGAATTAGAATCCAAACCAGTAGAGAGCAAATTCAAGTTATTAACTCACCTCTTTTCTTTCCTTCATATTCTTCAACAGCCTGAGCTGGGAGTGTGTCACTTAAACTTTATTTTATAGCTTTTATTTATTAGCTTTTAAAACATTTCCCCCCTCTTCATCTGACAAATCATCAAGTGATGATTTCTGTTATTTCTTTTATTCTCAGTGGTGCAATGTCTAAGAGTCTGGTTCCTGGCTCTGGGATGAGAAGTTATGGCATTGGTCCCTGCAGGGAAGAAGGGCTCTGTCTGGACTGGGAGGACTTCAACTGGTTTCCTGTTTACCCCATTGAGACAGCTAACATGTAACCTTTTGTTTTAAATTGGACATAGGGGATGTTTGGTGCTGGGTCAGCAAACTACTCACTCTAGAAGATCTTGCTACTCCACCCTGTATATCAATAGCTCCAAGGTTTTTTTTGTCCCATTAGGAAAAGCAGCTGACCACCAGAGGCTGGAGAGAGGACTCAACAGAAGAACACACCTGCTGTTTTATTCAACAGGTCTCCTCTGGCTCTGCAAATGCTGCAGCTGAAATCTCTTCTTTGAATTTGAGAAACTTCAGGCTCTTTTCGAATGATTTATGCAGTTATGTGAAGCTATGTATCTTCTGCTACAGCCAGATGCAACAATGATACTGTTTGTTTAACAGTTTGCTTTGCTCAACCACATCTGTGTCACTGCTGAATTGCTGAAGGACTGAGTAATTGCTGTGCAGAGAGCAAGACTGAAATAACACCAGGCTCCCTAGCCACTGAACGGAACTGTCCCAGCTTCAGCTGGTTTCCAGGGAATTACTAGAATTTGTACAAACAGAACCATGTGAGCTACAATTAACCTCTAATAAAGTGTCCCCCTGTGAAAAAATTAAAATAAAAATCCTGTGGTTTAGTTGGCAGAAATGTCCAACAGCGATGTCCAGCTGACCTCTCTGTATGGAAGAACATTTCACAGGATATAATATGTTTTTCTACTGCCCAGCACCATTGGTGTCTGGACCAGAGTGCCAGAAAAACACCAAGAGCTTCTTCTCTTTCTTCAGTGGCAAAATTAAACTGAAAATTCTTCAGTAGTTTTAAGGCTTGAATTTTACTTCACCTCTACATTTTAGATTGGTGCCAAAAAAGAAATTACTTGGCTGAGATGTGGTGTTCTGTTTAGTTTTTTCACAGCTGGGAATAAAAAATGTATATAAAATATATTTTGTGAAATTTACAACCTACTTCTGTAAACTAAAAGACATTTGGATAAATACATTTGGATGAGCTCTTGTTTTAGAGTAAAATATTTGGCCTGTACAAGGTATGTGTGCTAAGACTAGCTTTTGACAAAATTAGTGTATTTTCTCATGATCTGTAAATTGCAAAAGCAAAACAGTAAGGCTAAAACTGAATCAATGCACATTATTTCAAAGGCATGTCAATAAAAACTTTTCCTACATAGCATACCATCTTAGGGTGTTTTTTTTTGTACGGTATATATATATAACATAGGCAAATTGTTTCATGAACACTTAGAGAAATTCCAAGATACAAGTGACAAAGTTTTTTTTTAATGTGTCCCTCTCCTTGTATACAGAAAGTGTGCTACCTAGAACAACATATATTTTTAACTCGAGTTGCAATTGACCATGCTCTCAGTTATGCTTCAATTATTCCCCATGTGCTAAAAGATTGCTTCCTCCAGAACTTATCCAGTTTGAAGTCCTTTTCTAGGACTGCACTGAATTATGTCCAGTCAGTAGGACTGGAAACCCATTTTCTGTTTTCTGTTTTCTCCCATTTTGGAAACACTTGTAAGAGCTTATATGCAAGTGAAGTTACTGTCTCACTGCATTTTCTATCCTTTTCAAGCTTGGGAATAATTTGTATTTGTGTTGTTTTCTTTATGTTCCTCTAAGGAAGCACTGGCTCTTTTATGTAGTTTCACACTTTTATATTTTGTTTATCAGTAGTGTGACTCATCACTATCCAAATGATGGAAAAAAAGCTATTAAACATAAACCTTCAGATCTTCAGACCTTCAGATTCAGCTCATATATTCTACTGACATAAAACGGGTTTTGTCATTGCTTACTCAGCAAATAGAATAGAAAACTAGAGGGTAAACAAAATTGTTGATAAGTACTTTAAGAGTTAAAATGAAAATCCTAAACAGTGAAGGATTTATTGGTATGAAACAACAAATGGCAATATTTTATTTAGAGAAAATTTTATTAAATGCAAATATTGGTTATAAACCCAAAATAATGTTTCAGTAAGCAATTGTTATGAAACCCAACTAAATTACACTGTTATTATCTATCATAACATATTCATGCTGTATCTCTAAGCCAGCAAACATGCACGCATGGCATATAGCAAAAAGTGCTGAAAACTGCAAGATTTGTTTTTTTAAAGAAGCTGAGCAATGATGACAAAGGTATATGAAGTAATGGTAGATTTCAGAGGATCTAGATGGTGTTTCACAAGCAGCTGAAGGTACCCATGATATTGCACAGCAGAAGCATGTACTTCTGACAAAGATGTATGCAAATGTGGTATGTTACTTATCCTAGAAACTGGAAATGTAGAGGCAAGGAAAATGTATTATGAATATGTGACTTATGAGTCCTGGTGCCTGTGATTTTCTCCCATATTCTTTTTCAACCCTGAGTTTAACTCAGTTGGTCAGACAATGGTGAGTTAAACACAAAGGTCATGGGTTTGATCCCCATAGGGGCCATTCACTTAAAAGCTGGACATGATGATCCTTGTGGGTCCCTTCCAACTCAGAATATTCTGTGAAATCTGTAAAATATTCTCTGAATAATTATAGGATCATAGAATGTCTGAGTCTGGAAGGGCACCTTAAACATCATTTAGTTCCATGCCATGGACAGGGACATAGCTCAGAGCTCCATCCACCTTGGTTTTGAACAGCTTCTCAGGGCAACCTGTTCCAATGTCTCACCACCCTCACAGTAAAGAATTTTTTCCTGATATCTAATCTAAACCTACCATCTTTTCATTTGAGAATAACGCCACGTTTGAATGCATAACAGAAGAACCACACTGTTTTAGGCCTGCCTGGAGAAGCAAACTGTGTGGTATTAATCATACACCTCCGTGGTTATAGTAGTTAAGACATGTTCTGTCTCTGTGAGATCCTATTGACTGACGATGTGAGACCTAATGACTGATTTAAGTAAAAGTACTAAATAAGAAGTAATGAATAAAAAGTTAGAAGCACTAAGAGTCTTTAGAACACTGACAGATTTCTGTGTATTTCCTGGAACTGCATACGTGAATTTTAGTCACTAAATCTCATGTAAATTCATGTTAATAATTAAGAAAAAAAAAAAACAACAAACAAAAAACCCCACCATACAGAAAAAAGCATACAGCTCCTAATGGCTCCATAAAACCCTAGTTTTAAGCAGAGAGATTTAACCAGAAACATTTTAGTCCTGTTGTGTTCTCTGACAATGTATAAATAATTCAAAAAGGCTTTGGTGCAGTACAATGCAGTGTTTTATAAGGTATTGTAAAATTGGAAAATGAGGTTGTAATGGATTTCACCAAAGTCCCTAAAGATAGAATCATTAAACAGAAAATATTCAGACATTTTTTGGTCCAAAATGTAGAGCAAAAATTAAGCTGCACATATATATGTTCTCATAGAAAGCTTCAATTTCTTTGAGGGGAAAAAAGTTATTAGTTGTGTACAAAGACAAAATGTGTTGACGAAGAAACTCCCATGGTGATCTCTCCTGAAAACTGAGTGCAATTACCTCATGTGACTGTCCTCCTGAGCTGAAGTCAGGAACACAGTCACAAAGCACTGCAGCAAAATCTATTTTCATCATCAATTTTTGACTACTTCTTGGTGACTCCTTCACTGTACAATTCACTGCTATGGGGACACTGTGTGTAGTCATCTATAATTAATGCCTGCTGCAGAATTTACGGTTTCCTACACTAGGATCACCTGGGGATCACTATATTCTACAGGTCTTATTGACAAGATAATGGACAGTTGCGGGCAAGTATGGAAATTAGACACTCCAAGCTACTCAATTACTACCTGAAACTCCTAAAATTCCAGCTAGCTATATTTCCTGAAAATAGTAGTTATTATTACTATTGCTCTTACTATTGTTGCTACTACTAATAATCATCATCTTGTGATTTTTAAAGAAACATTTTTTTTCGCCTAGTATTTACGATTTATTAAAGGAAAAAAAATGTAATTCAAAAGAACTGATCTCTTTGTCATAACTCCCCCTCTCCCCCAAAAACACACACACTTATTTAAAGGAAATGATCTGATGAAAGAGAGAAAAAAGGAGTTTTTTCATATATAAACATAATAAGAACTTTCTTGGATGGTAAGCACTGGCCTTTTTCCCTTGGCAAATACTATTCAGGCATTATAAAATATCAGATAAAGTTTAAACCAATAAAGTTTAAAGAGATGTTCTCACAGGAAAGACAACATGGGTGACTATAAAGTAGAAATATAAAAGTTAAATGCACGATAGAGGCTAAAGAGCAGATTATTAATATTAAAATACAGACAGATCACTGCTTCCTACAATTATGCAGGACATTGTCTTGGACAAATGTCTTCAATGTCATGCAGGAAATGAGATCAGTTTGCAATAAAGGATGCACTTCAGAAAAAGGAGAACATCTGGCCGAAGGTGAAAGTGCAGGAAAAGATCATCAGTTATTTAAATAAATAGAACAGAGGTAGGAGAACTTAAAATGACAGCCTTTATACTGAAAAAGAAAGTTTCAACTTGTTCTAAGAACATATCAGCTCTGATATCTTTATATCTAATTTTAGTCCATTGTGATTTATTTTAAATCTTCATGTTATTATTGCCTAGGTTCAAGCTTGAACAACTTCTAAAATATGCAAATTAGAATTACACAACATGTGAATTAAATTGGATCTTTTAGAGCTGTTTTTCTTCACAGAAAGATTGATACTAGCAGAAATTTCTACGACCAAAACACTGCACTTGTCATCATTTTCCTATTGGGCATTATCCAATTAATTAATGCCATGGATACTCTCTCTCATTCTCATACTTGAGATGAATTATCAGAGGGCTTAAGAAAAAAGAACACCTTATTTTCTCTCCCTGAGAATCTGGGCACTCAGGTTCCACTGAAAGGACATTGCGGCACTTGAGGTGAATACCAAAGGATGGAAGGAGCTGAGAGAAGGATGTTCTGGTGAATAGTCAGACATAGCTAAAACCCCTAAACTGACCAGTTGTTAAATATGACAAAGAAGGTACCACCAGAGAACCTGATAATTTTCTCTGTGCAGATGGCAGTGCTTAGTACCTGAGAAAAATTTAATAGATTTTTTTTTTTCCCTTTAACTATATTTAAACTTGTGATTAACAGAGTTTTTCTTCCTTTATTTATCCTTGAAGGCACAGACACCCCTTGGAGCTTGACTGCAATTTGAAAATCAGTGAGAGCTAAATGCCTGCATCTCCTGCATCCGTTCAAAACATATATCTGAAATGCCAAATGCAGAATTTTACTTTTATATTGACTGCAATCCTGTGGTGATGAGGACAATTCAAAAATCGTGCTATGCATAGATTTTGCCTCTTTGGAAAATGCTAATATCCATAAACAAAATTGAGAAAAGTACCAATGTTTCACATTTCCTAAGCTGCTCTATTATGATATTTACATTTAACAACAGTTCATATGTGCAGTTTTGATTTTTTTTCCCATATCTTTATAGAAACTAATATTCCTTATGGGACAGCTGCCAATTAAAAAAGTGTTATAGAAATTTCTTTACCTCTCTCTCCAGAGCAACAGAGAGATTTCTGTTTTTTTCTTTTTCTTACTCTTTACATGTGGCATATACTCTCTTACTCAGTATGAAGAACACATTTGTTTTGAATGGTTTTCTATTTTCTTTAAATAAGAAGGCAACCAGTGCCTTTTACATTTTTCCTTTTTAGTGAGATAGGACAATGTAAAAATCAGACATGATCATAGTTTTTCCACATATAATGTGTATATAAAGAGGTTGTATCAGTGAGCTTTAAGTATTTTTGAAGTCTAAAGATTTACTGTTACTAGTATTATTATTATTATTATTATTATCCTCAAGGTTATACTCTTACCAGAAACAACAGAAACAATGCTTTTTATTATTATTATTTAATTTTTTTAGTAGAATTTGTTGGCTATATTGCTTCATATAATTTTAAACTATACCCACTGCCTCAAATATTTTTTGTATTTTTACAGTTAGTTAAAAATTGAAACTGCCTAAATGTTTTGGCAATGAAACCTAAATATTAAAGATTAATTCTAATACTGAATACCTTAAAAGGCTTTAATCAACAAGGCTGAAGACTGTGCACTCTATGCATCAGGCTTACATTCATTACAATGCCTCTTCCCTTTCTGGGTGAAGAACACTTACTCAGGCCAAGAGAAACAAAGCAAATTCCCAATTTAGAAACATGAAGTGTCCTCTGAACACTGCAAAGGAGATTGAATTCACGATAGGGAGCCTCACTCTTGTGCAGATTTATGCATGGCAGAAAGCCTTATAATCAAATGTTGGAGTGCCATAGAGTTTCCTGTGTTCCAGGATGTCAGTATTTGCATCTGCAGGCAGACAACACACAGAGTGATTTCATCAGCACCTGCACTTCCTCCAGCTTGTCAAAATAATCAAAAAGTATTGAAGAATGGTTACATGAACTTGGAGAATGGTCTGCAAATCACTCAAAAGTATAATTTCATCTAGAGCATTTTCACAGACACAGAGCGCATTTTCAGATGACACTAACTTGTGCATTGAGCCTAACCTAGCTAAAAACAAAAAAATATAATGACAAGAACAATCTAATAATATTGAGATTGAGCTGGATTAGAAGGAACAGAATTTTTTTCCAAATGAAGATTGGGGATGGAGATACAGCTTTAGTGATGGGACATATGTCCAACAATATAATTGCCATGGGGATTAGAGTGTGAGCAATGTTTTCTACCTCCTTTGCTTTTGCTGCAGTATTAAAAATCTATCCTGGAAAAATTAAAAAAAAACCCCAAACCAAACCAAACAAACAAAAAAAACCCACAACAAAAACTAACAAAGAACAAACCGCAACCAAAAATTCAAACCAAACCAAAAAATCCTATGCATAAGTGAATAAATCTGCTTCAGGGACCTCATGCCATATGAGGACAGTGGTAACATCCATGTTGTTTGGAGGCAGCTTCTTTTACAGTGGATTGGCTTATCCACACAGTGAATGACCCCAAGCCTTCTCTCAACCTTGCAATTCTTCAGTCTGTGCCTTTCAGTCCTGACTGTCAGAAACAACGTGAAGCCGTGCTGCAAATCAGCAGAACAACAAGTCATGAATATGAGGGCAGGTGCTGAATGCACTGGAGTACAAAACCATGTAAAAGGGATCGAGAATGGAAAGACTGCTGGACACCTGTACATNAGTTGCACGTGGTCTTTGTGTAGGTGGTGGGGTTGTTTATCCGGGGGTACGGTATCACTCTATCTTCCCTTCCCCCTTCCCTTCTCGAGTTACACGTGGTCTTTGTAGGGGTGTGTGGGTGTGTGTGTGTTCCTCAGTGTCTGTTCTGGCTGGCACTCACAGCGCCCTCTGCTGGCCATAATGAGCAATTACACCCATCCATTTCCCCCATATATCTATATTTAATAAATTGTTGCCTTCCTTATACGTCTCTTGTCCGTTGATAAACCTAATATTGTCCTAAACCAGGACAATAGGGCAGAGGGAGCAGTGGCTGTGGACTGAGGATCCAGAGTGAACTATCAATCAGTGATCACTGTTTTTTTCTTAGAGGGAGCTCCAAAGAACCTCTAGAAGTCTAACACTTCTATTCAGTGAACAATAAGGGAACTCAGAGATACCTGCCAGAACAAGTTTTTGATTGCATAGAAATATAAAAAAATTCACCCCTAGACTGCTAACCAGTGACTCTCCAGTTGTCCTGTAATGATCTTTGTATGGTTGTTCAAGGATGCCTTATTCTGAAGTATTTGCTTTCCTTTTTTTTTTTTTTGCTTTTTTTCTTTCAGAAATACTATTCATTCGACCTACATTACACCACCATAAAATTTCCTGTAGAAAGACTACATCCTGTATTTGTAAAATGGTACATTTTCATGTGTGTCCTGTGATGGAAATCTCATATATTCACCTTCACTTCTTAGAAGTATTTTTTAAAACTTATAATTGATGAACTACCAAGCTGCTAAGGCCATCTGATGTGATGAACGGATGATTCAGATTAAAAGGATGATTGGGTTTGGTGGAAAAAAAAATCCGAGAAGTGAATTAGCCAAGCCTGTTTCAGGGAGCTCTGGAATACCATTATCCAGAAAAGACTCCTTCTTTCTTAGAGGCGGCATCAGGAAGACAGATTCCCCAGTTACACTTCTGTTTTGGTAAGTCGTTCACTTGAAAAAACCCTAAACATGAGTAATTTATATCAAGCTATGTTTTAACTAATTGCATCCTAGACCATAACCCAAATGTTCCATTTCTCATACTAGTATTTGAAGGATAATAACTTCTGCAGCTTCATCTAGGTGATAATCATAACTGCAGAATTTCTTTTTTCCTGCATACGGAGATACCAAGAGACATGATCGGTTTATTTACTGTAGAGAAGATTTTGATATCTACCTCAGTTTCAAAGTCCAAAAGGAGAGTGATGTAGATAAAAACCACCCACTCTTCAGGACCTCCCACTCACAGCACACTTTGTTGTAGTTAGGAAGTGCTCAGCAAGCAAGAATATCTCATGTACCAACCCACTGACACCATGTCAGTTTTATTCAGATTCAGAGACATAACTCCACCTCATCAGATAACATGACAAATTAAGGGTGGAAAAATGGTAGAAAAGGAAAAGCAAAAGATTATAATCTAACCCTGCCCCACTGAAATTAGCAAAAATCCCACTGGTGTCTGCAAGGATAGGATGTTTCCTGCCAGATTATATTCACCCGCTCTCTCCAATGAAACAGCTGGTAAAATTTTTGTCCCAGCAATGCTTTTTGCACACCCCAAATTAAGCTAATGAAGTGACCTATGCATCTGGTACTGTGTAGATCAGTTAATGAATACTCAGTTTCAGCCCTGATGAAAGCTGGAAGCTTGTTGTAGCTGTAACCATTGCCCTAAGCAAAATCTCTTGCTTTCCTGTGGATTGTTGAATGACAAAGTGAATAAAAAACCAACTAATTTTATCATAGAAGAAAAATCAAATCATTAAATTGCAGAAATAAAAGTCTACCACATTAAATAATGCATAGAAATAAACAGGGATATATCTAAGTAAGGACAAGGTTTGTTAACTTGATCTTGATGTTCTTGTGTGACCCAAGAGTACTTCTAAAGTGCTGGGCTTATATATGACATAACATCACCCACACTGTGATTTCCCTGAGAGAGAGACATGGTGACCAGAAGGAAGAGTGAAGCCAGACTGGCTTCTGATAGTACCTCATCACCTATGAATGAATGAATAAAAGATAAATGGACATACAGAAACGGACATACAAAATGTCTGGTTTGTACCTTCATTATTCAGTATTCATTACTCCTTACATGATAATTTTTCACTGCAAAAATATTTTTAATAGCATTCACATGGAAACCACAGAATGTTAGATCATAACCTCAGAATCAGATTATATGGCAGTGCAAAATTTTGGACAGGGAGAAAACAAAATACCCAAAATATCTGTTTAGTACTTGGTCTAGGATCTTACACTGAAGATGTCAGTATAGAGCATTTTAACATTTAAAACACAATTCACCATTTAACTATATTTGAACAGAAGGAGGACAGTCCATGACATGGTTGGATACTTTAGCATTTCTAAGCCATGGGCACATAGGCAGCATCTAACTGTGGCTGTTTACATAAAATTTAGAGGAGGTTTTTTATCATGTATCCATTCAGAGTGTCTGATTGCTGTTCCAAGCTACTTGTGCAGAGTAAGCAACGACAAAACCCGTTTTATGTCAGTAGAATATATGAGCTGAATCGGAAGGTCTGAAGATCTGAAGGTTTATGTTTAATAGCTTTTTTTCCATTATTTTGATAGTGACGAGTGGTATAAGGAGGAAAATGCATAGGGGCCTTTCTAGTTTGTAAGAA
>VYZS01032176.1:36903-48051 GCA_013400695.1 Neodrepanis coruscans | reverse complement strand
AAGGTGAGGCCACACCAGTGCAGAGCAGAGTAGGAGAATCCCCTCCCTTAACCGCCTGGTGATGCTTTGCCTGATGCACTCCAGGATACAGTTGGCCCTTCTGGCTGCCTCAGAGAAGAGACAGACACCATCTTTCAGCCTCGTCTACAATGTTCTTTCAGGTAGTTTTAGAGAGAGATAAGCTCTCTTTTTGAGCCTCCTTTACTCCAGGGTAAAAAATCCCAGTTCCCTCAGCCACTTCTCATACCATATGTGCTCCAGACCCTTAACCAGCTCTGTTCCCTTCTCTGGACGTGCTCCAGCACCTCAGTGTCCTTCTTGTCATGAAGGGCAGAAAACTGAACACAGGATTTGAGGTGTGGCCTCACCAGTGCAGAGTTCAGATGTATAATTACTGCACTGGTCCTCCTGGTCACACTATTGCTGATACAAAGACCATATTGATTCTTCGTATCATTGTTGCTGATACAAAGATCAATTACTTTCCTTTATTAAGGGCTTGCTAATATCCCTGTACAAAAATCTATTATTTTTTTCTTATGGACTAATTTAAAAACACCCTTATTAAGCTTAAAAACACTAAATTCTTCTTTGGAGTATAGTCTGTATTGAAAACTCAGGTGTAACTGGAGACCAGAACAGCAAATTGTAAATTAACAAGATGTAGTGATCTGGCTGTAGTAGTGCCAAACCCAATGTAATTGTTCTGGTGATACACACCTTTAATTTTAACTGTGTTTAATCAGCCAAATTGTTTTAACTGTGAAAACTTGAAAATAGGAGAACTGAAAGTATCTTAACTGTTACTTTCCACTGGTTTACCAGCATATTGCTGTTAAATCCAGGTAATTTTAGCTCCGTGATGGCAACATGCTAGTGACATACGAAGACATTGCTTCACTGGGGTATGTTATGCTTTAAAAAATCTTTATAGTCAGTGTAAAAAGTGGGTGCAGCTGTGGTGTTGCATGTTTATATTACATAACACTTAGCAAATTAATGTATTTGAAAGCAATTCTTTTGGTCTTTTGCTCAGGTACATCTAAGTGTCAACTGTGGATGAACGTCCATTTTCTTTTAAGAGCAGTTTGTTATTTTCTCTTGGAATGAAAGATTTTCCCAAATTCAAGCATGTTTCCTTCCTGCAGTCAAAAGCTGAGTGAACAGAACTGTATTTTTCAACTCATAAATCCTCTCAAAAGGAAATCTCATTAGTGTAATGAATACATTGAATGGTTGTTTGTTATAGACAATTAACCTTCTTTAATTGGAGTGGTGTGCTCACAGAAGTGGGATTGTTTATTTGACAGAATGTTTTTTGGTTTTTTTTATGGGGAGAAGAAGACATTTCAGATAACTTGCCAAAATAACTTCATCTCTGGCTGATGGCACTAAGTTGCTGAGGGCAGTGCAAATGAGAGCTGTCTGCAGAGTGGCAGAAGGACTTTGTGATGCTGAATGACCATGTAGTGAAACAGCAGGTGAAATTCAGTGCTGATGGGCAGAAAGCAGGGTAAGTGGATACTTTATCCAAGCTTTAAAGGCACAACAACAGGGTCTGACCTAACTCTTACTACTTGGTAAAGAACTTGGGCTGTAACTGGCAGTTTCACGAAAACAGCAGTGTTCAGCAGCAGACGAGAGGTAAAAAGAAAAGAGTCTGCCTGGAATTGCTGGCAGAGGTGCTTAGAGCAAAATAGTTTGCCCTTACGCTGAGGTGTAAATCCTCAGGCTGGCTCTCTGTGGAATGCCAACTATTCCAGTGCTCTCCCTGGCTCAGAATGCACCTCTGTTCCCTGTCTGCTTGGTGGGACTCAGAGGTGCCCAGAATTTGGGTTACTGTGGAGGACGTGCTGGTGGCCAGGGTCAATGTCAGTAAAGTGCATTTATCCAGGCATGTCCATGAAATGCAAATCAGACACAAATCAGCAGAGATACCCCTGCACAAGCCCAAGGATTGAGGAACTGCCAGTGGCAATTCCCAGAGCTGGGGACCAGCAGGGGTAATTCCCAGAGATAGGGTCTGAGCACTGTTCCCTGTCATTAGAAGCACCAACATTGAAGGGGCTGAGTGGGGTTCAAAGCCCACCTCCTGCCTACACCAGCCCACTCCTGCCAGTGTGCAGCGTCACCACCAGGTCCAGTTCGCCCATCAGGGAAGTATTTGGGAGGGCTTGGGATGTTAAAGGGGGAAGCAGGGTGTTGCAGTTCTACTGAGAGGAGTGTCAGGGTGATGTCTAATCTTACAATCCACTCATGTCCTTGGGAAAAAAGTGTTACCATTCTGTCTCCCTGTGTTTGATTTAGTGGCCTTCAGGGACAATTGCTCAGTCATAGGAAGATGAGTTTCAGTGTCTGGAGCCCTGATACCACAAGCTTTCCTGTTTTTGCAAGTGCTGGAGTCTGACATATGTTCAACGGAGTGGAAAAGGTACTAATTAATGAATTTTATGTCAATCTTGCATTTTCATCTGCTGCTGGATCATTTTAATATCAGCTTTATGATTTTATTGGTAGGTCTACATGGTTTCTTCTTCTGATGTTAGTTTTTGCTTGTGAGATGGAATTGATGCTCTATTAGGGATCTCTGTTGCTTGTTATCATGACAAATGTAAAAAAGGCATTATTACCTTTATAAAACTTGCATTAGCATTTGCTATTGTGGTTAATTCTTAGACATTATGTAACAGTGTTGCTGCCTACTGTGAAGCTGAGAAAATGTTAATGGATAATAGTCCAATTCTAAAGTGCTGCAATCAATATGCAATACTTCTTACATGTTAACCTTTACCATATGGATTTAATATCACATCTGATTTACACCTAATAAAACAAGAGTCTGCCTCTAGAGTTATTCTTTATCTTTTTTTTTTTTTTTTTCTTTTTTCTTTCAGGATGGAGCATTTTCTGCTTCAGCTGTTACTGTGTGCTGCACTTTGCTAAAGGAGCCATCCTGTGGTCTCACCCAGGTCTCCAGGTATCTGACTCCAGCAAAAAACTTCCTGACTTCAGTTTTCTTCCAGCCATGGGCAAAGCTGGGTCTCTTGCTCCAAACTCTATTTCAGTCATGATCATATAAACCAGGGGAAAAATAATCTGCATAAGCAGAAGTGCTCTGAGTTTACTGGAGTAACATTTGCCACACAATCTTTAGACTTCCCTGTAATATTTTAACCCAACTCTTACACATTTCTGGGTGTAATCATCAGATTTAGTTTACAACATCAAGAGCTAGAAGCAGGCATCCTGCTCTCCTGATTTGTAAACTGATCAACCCTAGTAATACCAGTGGGATCACACAGGAGGTGATGCCAAGGCAGCTCTGACCAGCTGGTCTCACTGCTAGTCTGCTCACCTCAGTACTGTAGAAATGTTTCCCTGGAGCTGACCATGTATGGCACATATCCCATGGCTGCTTCCATGGTGCAACTAAATGATGAAACTAGTGCATCCTCTTCCAGACACTGTGTCTTTTTTTATCATACATTTTTGTGTTCTTCCTCCTGAGGGTTTAATTTTTCTCTTTAAATTATAATAGATAAAATCTTGACTGAATGAAAAAGGTACACTTTAACTTTATCCTATTCAATTAATAAATATTTAACCCCAAGCCACACATGCTCTGGTAGCAGTACATGGGCAATCAAAAATGGTGACAACAGGTACATCACAAGATACTTTCCTCACTGATATGCCAGGGCCCTATTGCCCAGGTAGAGGATAATCCTGGGCCCTAGCAAAGCACAACCCACAAGTCCAGGGTACCTGTATTTTTTCAGAACATATTTTCCCACCTACAGATCCATGTCTGTAAATGTGGTGCCTAGGAAGATGCACATCCCTGTCCTCTCCAGACGTTGATCTCAAACATTGTTCATGTGCCACATGAAGGCAGAAATTCTAGAAGCAAGCGAGAAGACTGGTTGGTAGTCTGCTGTTACCTGTTTTGTGTCAAGCCAGACAAACGAGAAACAGTGAAAGGATGTGGGAGGCTGCAGCAGGATGTGAGTCTTGCTGGGGTGCTCCTGCAGAAATGGGGCAGGGCAAAGGTTTCACATTTATTGCGCATGTACTCCGAGGGGGTCAGTCCCCACCAGCTCCAGCCTCTCAGATGAATTCAGATTTCAGTACCTATAGGGCTACTTTTCTCCATAGCAAAGAGTAGATGAAAAGTATGACATGTACGTGCTGTGAGAAACTGGGCTTTCAGGACCATGGTTGAAAATGGGGAGTGCTCCACTTGGGCAGCATGTTTATCTCAGTGACTCCTCTCTGGGAACCTTGTGCATCCTGTCAGGAGTCTCCTGCCCAAGATTAGGCAGCAGCCCAGCAAAGCAGCTGCAATAAGATTTGTCTCTCACAGAGTGCCGTTGTGGACTTCCCTGCAGGTCTGCTTGAGGCAGGAATCTCCAGGGATTTTACCTACTACTTTGAGGGAAATGACATGCTGCTTCAGGAGCTCCACGCTTTTTGTAGGCTTTGACTTATGTTATTCCCATTCATTCACCTTCTCCACCTGCTTTCAGAATGATATTATTTTTGATTTTCTCCTCTAAATGTGTTGCACCCCTCTACAGAGGCGAGCAACAAGAACTAGCTTAATTTCTAACATACTCATCTATTCTCTTTTATTCCAGCTTCCTCTGAGCTCTGTATCACACCTGACCACTAACCCTGTTAGAAGTCTAAAAACATAGTGAAGTCTTAGAAAGTACCAATTATTTCAGTTGTGCTGCTGAATAATAGACTGGGAAGCAAGATGCCTGGAGTGCATCAAAGGCACAGTGAAGGTCTGTAGAGATGCCTGCGTTATTTTAAGAATAAATATGTGCAGCCTAAGTAATATATAACTACTGCATTTAAAGATCTATGGCATCATGAGAACACAGGGTGATTCTAGTGACAGGAGCTTGAGAGCATCTTTGGCAGAGGAATAAAGTGGCTAATTACAAAGCACATAGTTATTTCCATGATGGAAGATGATAATCAGTAGGAAAAGCACTAAAAGATGGATAAGAAACAGAATAAATGTAGATGGAGAGGAGCCATAAGATTGAAGTGCTGGGCACCGAGAGACCTTCATTGTACAGTGCAAGATCCCAAACCCCATGGAGTCTGTCCTTGGCAGAGGAATCTGAGGGAAGCTTTTGTGTTGAGCTGGGTGGCACTACAAGGTGAAGGGTGCATTGTCTCTGCATAAGAAGGGTTAGAAAAAGGCTTGGAGCTAACCACTGGGGTGAGCAGCTGCTCTAGGGATACCCCCTCTGCCCTGGACAGTGGGGGCAGATGGGGTTGTGGAGGAGGAAGCTTTGGAAAGATGGATGTGGCTCTGCTAGGTGGCACCAGCACCTGCTGAGCCTGCACATTGTGCAGCTGTGTGTTGCTGTATTTAAGGAATTTTAAATTCCCTCCTGAAAAGGCAGTATCTGGAAGTGCTGAAGTTTTAGGTCAGTCTTTGCTTGTCAACCAGGAGCGGCTCATAGTGGTCTCAGAGAGCAGTAAATCCTCTGACAGACCTGTCTCAAGTGCATGGAGTGTTGCCGTTGCCTTGAGATCTCTGATGGCAAGGGTGAGGTATTCTCTTTAAGGTATTTAAGGTATTCCCTTGTGTCTCTTTTTGTTCCCCCAAAACTTCTGAGATAGCCAGTGAGGACCGAGCTGCACTCTGAAACCAGAGAGTCTGTTCTTACCTGAGGCAGAGCCATATTATTTAAGCAGGTGTTAGTGGAGACTGAGATCCTGATTATACAATTTCAGTGATGAATTAATTCTTTATGGCTGCAGGTGAACATGAGGAAAATGTACAGGAGGCCAGACAAGCCCCACACAGCCTTTGTAGCGAGAGGCAGGAGCTGTTCCAGAGAGATAAACAGCTGCACACTGTGCTGGCATTAATGCAGCCACTGAGAGAGTTTCTCCTATGTTAATCTATGAATTTCATAGCCCAAAACTCCATTACTTATTTATAGATTTATAGCTCTTCCCCCTCCCTCCCCCCACAAGCATCTGGCTGCTGTATATGAAACACACAGTCACAATTACAAAATGTCTTCTGAAAAACTATCCCCAACCCTGTCACTCGTTGTGGTACTGTGGGGTAGCAGAGAGTCCTTGCACTTGTACTTGGCTGTGCATGTACGGGCTCAGCACCCAGGGCTGGACTGGTGCCATTCTGGGCTCACCCCACACTCTGGCTCAGCTTGTACAAGAGCTGGGACCAGTTGCCATCCCAGGGCACGTGATGGGACCCATGAGCAGGGATGATTTCCTCTGGCAGCGGTAACAGAGGTCTCTTGCACCTCAGAGGGATGTAAGTGGCTTTGGTCCTCTCTACTGCTCGTGTCAAAAATAGAAATAGATCGGTTAATATATTTTGGTTCTGCTGCATCATTTTCTTCTGCGTGCAATTTTTTTGTTACTCATTGGAGCAATAAACCTACTCTTGGAGATTGTGCTTTGAGCTGCCTCTGGGCTGGGGCGGTGTTGCAGCATGTGCTGTGCAGGAGTGTCTCTGAAATGATTTTGTGCATATATTTTTATGATTCTTAATTTTTGATGTGAGTTACATCCAAGCTGTATGTTTTATTGCCTGCAGGAGCTGGGATTCTCCTCTCAGCCCAGCAAGGGGAAAGGCAGCTCTAGGACTGTGGTCCATGTGTGGAGTCTATCTGGCTACTGGCATCTCCAGATGCATATAAGTCCCAGGACTTCAGAGAAACCGCTGTGAAAGTTCAATGAGAAAAGTGATCTTTTGAAGATAAATGTGTTAAATATGCAGTAGGGGTTCTGGAGGGAAACCGGTACCTCTAATAACAGCCAGAAGGAAGCAGACAGCTATGAGAGAATGCAGCGCATGCTTAAGTGTACCACAGTAGGTCACACTCATTATGTTTTCTGCCAGGCAAGATTTCTTTATATATTTCAAAGACAGCCTGAAGAAAATGTGTTTTTTAGCATTTAAGATGTGAAGCTAAAAATGCAAAGAATAAAAACTGTACAGTCACTGGCAGAGGTCAATGTTCACTACCTATTATCACATTGTGCTTCCTAATGTGTCTCTATTATTTCTGCAGTGTGTGCTGTGCTGGTGTGCAGAGATCTTGGTTATGGCAGTTCCTTTCCTTGCAGTGTTGATGGAGGGTTCAAGGGCCTGGCATCCAGCTGCTTCCTGGTTCCTCAGTGTGAGTACAGAGACTTTAGGAGCAGCTGCCTCAATGTTTTATTTTTCTTTGCAAGTTCTTCAGTTGGGACGTGTTATCCTGCAAAGCTCTTTGTCATTTTAGCACTTCTGCTTCATCTGCACTTGTGTTCTCATTGCATATATTTGTGGCCTCTAGGTGTTACTGATGGCATCTTTGTATTTTTCTGAAACTGAAAGAGACTTGAAGATATCTACTTTTAACTTTTCCTGCAATATATTTCCAATAATTATTTTTAAAAGATAACACATTTATCTTAAAGATTATTTCAGAATACTGGTGCTGTGGACAAAATTGCTGTGAAATATTCTTCTAGGCTGTATCAGTACTTCATATTATTTTAAAAAGATCATGTTCTGTTTAAATGAATTTTATTTTCTGTTGCCCCTTAGATTCACAGGTGTTTTTATATAATTGTTATCTTTAGAGAATTATTAAAAGAATATTAAAAAAAAATCTTCTTTCTAGTCCAGGCAGGTTTGCAAGTCTTAGTATGAAGTTCAGTGGCAAAATCAAAAAATCTAAAATGCTCATTTAGTAACTGTAATGCTGCTCTAAAAGGAACTACACAGATAGAGAGCTCTCTACACCTGTCAAAACCTCTATAGTAGTCATCATTTTATTTATTTTACTGCTTTATTCAAGTCCTTTGAATTTAAGTCTTCTGCACAGGAGAGCTGTAACTCATCATTTCGTGAACTGAGTAGGTGAGATACGCTCATTTTCCTCTAAGGAGGTGTTTCAGAAGGAGAAATAATCAGTGGAGGAAGAGAATAATTTCCTAAGTTTTGATGCTTCTGTTACACAACTGTCATCTTTCAAATTCAATAGTTCCATCTAGAGGAATCCTATTTCATGAGCTTGGTTTTGCTGGCCTTTTAATGTGTGTCATGTTCTCTTGCCGAAAATAGATTAATTTAGCCTCCTTTGTCAGTTTTCTCTGTTGAATACCTATGAATTCCATTGTTTCTTCCTGGCAGATTTTGAAATAACACTTTAACATCAATATTCTCTGCTTACATATAAAATATAATTTCTATGTTTCTGTTTATTGAGTGTGTTGAAGAGAGAGAGAAATTCTATTCATGTCTGACTGTCATTTATGAATTTGTCGCCCAGAAAGTCACAAGACTCAGATTTTCCCATCAACAGAAATAAAATACATACTCAAGCAAAAAAAAATTTAGTTTTTGTACAGACTCTGGCAACACTGAAACCATACAATAATATAGAAAATGTTGAATGCAGACAGACCTACTGAAAACTAATATTTCTGCAAATAGATAGAAATATCTCTTCAGTTTGTTTAAAGACTCACTGTTTCCCATTCTTCTTTTCTTAACCTGTAGAGAAATCTGGAAAAAAATGCAGCTGAAATGCCAACAGAAGAAATTTGCTACTATCTTTTGAGATTAGGAGTTTTATTCCTGTTGATTTTTTATCTAATGAACCTTTTTAGACCCTTCTGTGGCTCAGATGATCTAGTTTATTTTTTCTAATATTCTCTGTCAAACAAGAGATTACCTCAGTAATGTTTAATAATGAAGTCTCATATCTGAAACTATACTAAGATAATCTTTGTATTCAGATGTGTGGAATTTGTCTGAGACAGAAGCCAGCCAGAAAGAAAAGTTTTAGCTCTAAAAATTGTATTTTCAAAAGGATAACATGGTGCAACCAACGGAAATGAGCTGAAGAAAACCCACTGTTTATGATGTGAAACTTGAACTTTGATATTGTAGCTTAACTTGCTTAAAACAAATCAAAATAAATCAACATGAAGACACTGGAAAGTTTCCCGTGGCTTAACTTTCCCAAGCAAAATTAACATGTGGCAACATTTCTGTGCTGTATGGTCCTTACTGATGTGACTGTCTTAGCAAAGACTTCATGCCTAAGTTCTGATTACTCTTTGAAGAAAACCCTTTGATGTGTCCTTGAAAAACAGCTCTAGCAGAGGTGTAGTGTATGGGGGTGCTGTATTAGAAGTCTGAGGTCAGGGCAGCAAGGTTGAGATTTGTAAAAGCAGGGTACCCAGGCTATGCCTGTGTGGCTCAGTAAAAGAAAACCAAGAGGTTTCTGAGCCACTGCAGCTGAGTTCTGTGGAATAGCCTGAATGTATAATGCTCAGAACTAGTCCCTTAGCAGCAGATCTGTGTTGGAAATATCTGATTGGAACAGCCCAAAGCAGAGCTTGCAAGGCAGTTAGCACATGATTCAATCTTTGACCTTAAAAGCCAAAGGAAACCCAGGNAGTGACCTAAGAGTTAATTGGTATGGGTGGTTGGAAGGCAGCAATTGCACTGGATCCTTGAGTATCTTTTACTTAGAAGTAAAGATTTCCCATTACTGACATGGTTCACATTAAAAACATAAGTTTGAACACATATGTATTATTTTCTTTCAAGCTCAAGGTATCATGAATGAATTTTTACCTAATTATGTATTTTTAACCAATTAATTAGAAACCAGGTCTTTTAATTTTCAATCTAAAGCTTGTTTTAATTTTGATTATATGTTTACAAAATAACAGAGCTTCTTTAAAATTGTCTTTAGCTTTTTTTTCTGCTATCATTTTCTGAAATTTTTAGATGTCATTATGAAGACAAATTAAAGTCAATTTCATAACCTCAGGCTTAATTTTGTACTTTTAATGAAGTCACATTGTGATTTGCAATCACAAGTTATTTTATCTAATCTGACACCTGCCACCTTGTTTTTGTCAGTGTTGATTTTAGTGTTTATTGTAGTTTTCCTTAACTTTCTCCCTCTTCATTTTGTAACTAGCTTTGCAATTAAGTAATTTTAGGAATTCAGCAAATGCAAAAATGGAAGTTTTTATGTTTTTTACTATCTGTTAGTCTGCCCTTACGAGATGAGAATCATGTGGATGTTTCTGAACAACTGCATGCAATTAACCAAGTTTGTTTAGAAGGTANATACACCCCAGGTATTTCAAAGCAAGTGAAATGGGTACTGGATAAAACACAAAGGTAGAAAGTTGAAAAAAAAATTTCAATAATCTTTTCAGCCAATAATGGTGGAAATATTATCTCCCTAATATTCCACTCAAACAAGAGAGACGAGCTCTGGAAAAAGACATCCTGAAGAATGTCTCAGCTTTGACAGCTATTATATTGAAAAATATATTATGTTAAAGAATATTATATTGTATGACAGCTATTATATTAAAGAATAGAGCCTTCCAGTCTTTGCCAGGACCATTATCTGATGTTGTTGCCTTGTAGTCAAATGCTACTCTGTACAATCTACACCAAACCCCAGGGGCAGTGTTCTTGTTCACTGTTTATTATGTTCTTGAGTTGCTGAAATTGTTCAGTGCCAGAAGAAGGTCACATTAATGGATATGTCCAAGTGTATTCAGAAATAAGTTGCTCGGTGAAGATTGTTTATTTATTTGTGCATATATCTGGTTTACTCACTAAGCATAACTTCATCTCACAAGTAATAATATTTTCCCAGTGTAATTTCAGGAAAGACTGTGATCCAAAGAGAACTTCGCAAACAAGATAACTGTGAAGAAGATTTAATTGTAACAATTTATTGTTCTTTGAAACAATAAGGCTGTTTAATAAAGATGAAATAAGTACTAAAAATCACAAAAGGAGCCAGTGCAAAGTCTGCAATAAAACTGAGGACCAGCTGAAGTTCCTAACTAGCTGCCACGTGAAATGTCTCTCCAGAGTATGTACATTTGCTTTTTGCATTATGGCATTTGCACTGAAACTTACTGTCCGTTGAATGTAAAAGTTGTGTTCTAAACTGATAACTCCAACCCAGAGAAACATTTAAATATACTTGGACAATTAAGTTAAGCACAGTTTAAGTGCTCCCTTGGTTGGGACCCAGGAACTGATCTCTGAATCTCCCATGCCTGGTGACTCATAATACAGAAGCCCAATTTTTTGAGGCAGTAAACAGCTGATAT
>VYZS01032176.1:11412-29955 GCA_013400695.1 Neodrepanis coruscans | reverse complement strand
AATATACCTTAGAGATGCTCAAACAGTGTATTAGCACTGTGCTTTCCGTGTATACATCAATATGTAAGGCGACTAAGCAAGTTCCTGAGTTACCATGGAGCTGAACTGCATAGATCTTGGGAGACAGAGGAAACTAATAAAACAGAATGAGAGAATAACTCCCTGGGAGCTGGATTTCCAAAGAGCAAATAATTGAACGTTGTATCAAATATACTTTTACCCCTTTCTTAAAAGATAGCAGATGTGGATGAACTTTGCCAGTCAGATTCCTTTGTCAGGCACATCCGTGATATAGAGCTTGGGTGTTTTTTCAGACAAAATACAGCTTAGGATTTCCCCTGAGGTGAATATCTGATGCTTTTCTGTCTCTGTTGGACTCTGCTAGGAACTCTCAACTTGAACACATGCAATTACTTCCTCCTTTCATCCTGGCAAGCACTGCCCTAGTGCTCATCATCAGGGGCACTGCTCTTTCTAAACAAAGTTTGATCACCCACCCCATTCTTTGACAGCTGTGATGCAAGAGAAAGAAAAGAGTGTTCCCTCCGGAGCAGCTCAGGAAATGCAAACAGCCTTAAGAAAGGGTGGGATATATTTTGCTAAATGTCGATTCTTTCATGTGAGCAAGAGGTCCAAGTCACTGGAGAGAAACTTCTGTATTAAAGTTTCTATTTTTGCCCAAGATGAACAGCAGCATAAATCCATTATCACTGTATTGATAATTTTGCCATCAGTTATCAGACCTTCAGATGCCTGCTCTGCTGAAAACATCAACTCTGCAGGGGAGCCTCATGCAGGGTGCTCTCTCCCAGCAGCCCTGGATGTCCTGCCTGGTTGTGCTGAGCCTTTCATCCTCTATGTTCATGTGGCCAGGGACTTGGTCCTTGATTGACAGTTCCCCCTCTCACCATTATCACCTCCTCTCATAAAACCAGTTAATTTTGCTCATTAAAATCTGAATCTGGGGAGTGAAGATAAAACTTGCAGGATGGGAGTGGGGACTTGAAAATCCCTGGAGACAAGAATATTTCATTCTCTCTTCACAGAAATAAAATGTAGAAAAGCTTCTATTTGTTTCTTCTGGGTGTTTTATGTATGACTGGGTTGATTAATTTGTTTCCCAATCCAAGCAGCTTTGTTATCCAATTTAACATAGCTTCCTATGTGTATTGGGAGAAAACAGCTATACTGGATTGTCTCAAAATGCTTCAAAAACCTACAAGTAAATTCCAGAGAAATGTGGAAAATTACTTCATAGTCTGAAGTAAATATTGGGAATGCTTGTCCTCATGAGTCAATNGAAGGTGGATGTCTGAGAACACCTGGCCTTTTTGTAAGAAAAGGGAAAAATGCCTAGGTAAAGGCTGTGGCACTATGTAACTTCTCATTCACTGGCTCACCTTAAAGCCCCATGAAGGCTGTTTAGATATCTTTGGAAGCATCTAACCCTCGTTACTCTGAAAAGTAATCCTTCAGGACTCACTCAAACCAGTGAACTGGAGGATTATGTTCATTGTAGTGAGGAAGGTCTGCTTGTGGAAGATCAATCTTCTGATAGCCGACAGGACCCTGCAATGAGGAGGAGGAGGAGGGAGGAACATGATGCTATTTTTGAACTTCATAAAGCTTCCCCACAATCCATCATGAAAATTGGTGGATCATGAGGGATATCAGTTAATTTAGCTAGAGTTCAGTTGAGTTTGTTTTTCCTAGAGAAGAATTTGTACTGCATCCAATAGGGATTTTTTAATTATTTTCAGAGAAAGAAATCACGGAGGTTCCCATTCCCTTCTCGAGAACCGGCACTGTGCAAACAAACAGCAAAATTCACTTTGCCTCAAACAATTTGCAAACTATAAACAAGTACAGAAATCAGCAAACAGATTCAGTTAACAGGCTGGGGAAGCATAAAATAACAGCCAGACAGTTATGACCAGCATGAGATTATTATGATCAACAATCTAAATTATTATTGTACATCCCTAAGTAGCCTATTCTGGCAGCCCCATAATGTATGTAACACATTGTACCTTCTGCTGCTCCATATCTTTATAATTGGTTGCCAGTAATTTCTGTTTTCATCACAGTATTTGATGGTTGGTGCATTCTTGATTGTTTCTTCTGCTGAATGTAGTCAACAGATAAAATTTGCATTCACAGCACTTGCAGTTGCCTGGGTTCCACAGAATATTTGAGTTCCAGTGTTTGAAAAATGATCTTGATTTAAGTTTAAAATTAGTAAGTTACAATTAAAATAAGTTAACTGACCATCAAAAAGCTTAACTTCAAAGGAATTAAACCCCCCTGTAATACATATTACCTCATAGTCCATTTGCTATAATTTGAGCACGTTTATCAGCAGAGAATCTTACCAAAGGCTTCATGAACATGAGAGATGGTTAAAAATAAAAGATCAAAGCATGCAAACAAATCCTGTTAACAAATTCTAGCAAAAGGGGATTGTTTTATAATTAAATATGAAGCCAGTTCAAACAAATGTTTGGGAAAACTGAAATGGGATCCCAATGCAGCTTTTAGCAGGGTGTGCTATACATATTGTGAAGACATCTTAGTCTGGCTGCCACTGGTCTGACCAGAGGCCAGGTGTGGGGAGCATTGCACTTCTCTTCTTTCTCCCCAGCATTTTCCTTTCTTAAATCCATGCTTCCATATACCCTCTAAAATCTGTAGCTAAAAATCAATGGAGTAAAGAAGCAGTGAACTTGGAAATATTGCAGTAAACCCCTTAAATCAGCATCAACATAGCTGCCTGCTGGGAAGAGGAAGAACTTGATCTGGTACTCCATCTACCATGACAGAGTACCAGTCATCTGTACTGTTTAACAAGGTTTCTCATGTTTTCCAGAAAAGGTTCAAGAAGCAGAATTTGCACTGGGTTTGTTTTTTTTTTTTTTAAATCCTTTTTACACTAGTGGTACTATTGTTAAACAAATCTTTTGAGGTAACGTGAAGGCTGTGTCTAATTGCCTTTGCCCATGGTTAAGCAATACAAAGTGCTTTCCTGGGCTCAGAATAATAGATTGAAATATTCCTCTTTCCTGTATATGAGTGAAAATAAACAGATCCAATCTCAGCTGAAAGAATGTAAGTAGAACAGGCCTTCATTTGTGGGGGAAAATAAACTGCTGATCCCTTAGGTCTGGGACTATAAACAGCATCCTTTTTCTCCCAAGGCAGTGTATAATGTGAGTGCATGGTTTGAAAGTCCTCAAAATAAACAGCTAATCACCCTATCTGGCCTAATTAGGTTATGTTCTGGCCCCTGGCTCTAGGTCTCATGCAAAGCAGCACTGAGGGAAGCCTTGCTCCTCTCCCAAGAAAGAGAGTCTGTCCAGCTCTGTTTCTTAGTTAACAATTGCTCCTTGAGGATATCCAGCTTGGGGATCTTCCTTGCAATCTTGGCAGATCCAAGAAAGAGAATTTTCTCATGACTTTCCACCAGTAACAAATGTAACCCTTTCTTCCTTCCTTTGCTCATCGTGCAGATGCAAGAGGAGGATGAGCAAATCAGGCTTTTAAAATTGTATTTACTTCTTTTTTCTTTCATGGATTTGGACTGTCTGCTTGTTCATTGTGTATCAGGAAATTGTAACATGCTAGTTTTTTTGTATGGGTGTTCATTCACTCTCTATAGAAATGTGATTTATGAGCAGCACAGCTGTCAGTGTCCAGGCTAATGGTGACTAATCAATCCATAAGCATTTTACAGGACTGTTGTAACTACTATGATATTGCAGGCAGGATACTGAGGCACAGATGTGTTGTAAGACTTGTCCAAGCTGACACTGTACAAGGAAAGATCTGGGACTGCAGAAGTTTCTGACTTAAGCTCATGGGCCAGACCCTGCACTGCTGAGTCCTCAATGGAGCTGGTGGGAGGGCCAGGGCACTTCAGCTGCTGCCCTGTGATTAGGAGCAAACAGAATTAATGCAGAGAGAGATCAGTGGCAAAGGCCAAGTAGGCTTTTAAGCTCTGATTTATCAAGGCTTTCTGGGCTGCAGTATAGGGTGTGTAAGAGGAGGGATAGGCAACCGGATTCAGACTATTTTTATATTTGCAGTTTTCTAGATTCCTCTGGACGTATGCTTAGATCTCAGAATATGTTCCCATTTTTCACTCTTTGAAATAGTTCTTCTTCTGTATCAAAAACACACCATCCTACCTTTAATTCCCCTTTCAAAGTTTCTTTTCATCTTAAGAACAGTTAAAGGTGCTCTGAGGACTGTTTAAACCATAATTCCTAGAGGTGCTAATTTCCTGTCTTCTCCTTCCCGGCTGAGGCTTGCAGTGGGGCCAGGGCAGGGCTGCTGAGGGCTCCAGCAGGGCTCATCTTTCCCAAGAATCCATCCATAGTGGGATACCAGCCTGGTCATGGCCAGAAACAGTTCTTCTTGGCCCCTGCTTCTAATCCATTGGCTGCAGGAAAGAGTTACTGCATCCAGAGTTGGTTCTGAGGGCACAGAAAATTTTTTAGTGCCCTCTCTCGAGATCTAAGAGTGCTTGGTACAAACCCTAGGGCTGAACCACAGATCTCTTGATCCTTTCAGGTCTATATCCACTCTTATTTTTCTTGCCTGTGACTGCCTTTTAGGAACAAAAAGCAGAGGAAGATAAGAACAGCTGAGCAAAGACATTTCTGAGCCACAGGCACCTAATTCTCTAGGATATCCTTGGAAGTACATATTTATACACACTGCCTGGTTTGGTCACACTTCTCTGTGAGCGTCGTATTTGTCATCCAGGGGGTCAGGTGAGACACTGCTGCTGCCCTTGGCAGCCAAACCATTCCTGCTCCCTCTCAAAATACATTTCCTCACTTTTACCAAGGAATCATATCTCCAGTCACAGCTGGGACCTGTATAGGTCTGGGGCAGTGGTGGAAAGGGAGACAAAGCCGTGACAACCCAATGGTGAGGGATCCTTGGTGTGCTCAGCGCAGAAGAGACAAGGATGCAACAACATGAAGAATGTTCACAGTTTAATAGATGTATTTCTCACTGTCACAGCATCTTTGCGAGAGCTTGGCTCCCATTTTGGGTATCTGAGCAAGTGATAGACTGCATGGAGGGGCTGTGACAGGGAGGCCTCTCCCCTTGAGCCGTTCTCTCAGAAATCTTGATGACGGATGCAAAGCCCTTAGAGCCAAATTAAGAAAAGTATATTTAGGCACCTAGAGAAGTAAAGAGGCACTTAATAGGATTTTCAGAAGTGTATAAGCAGATTAGGCATCCAGCTCCTATTGAAATCAATGCCAATGGAGCATTTAAAAAAAATATATCTTGAGGTACCTCAGCACTGTTACAGCCTGGGTGTGTTTGTAAGGGGTGAGTGGGCTCAAAGCCATGATTTGCTCAAGATAAGCCTCACAAATACCAGCGGTCTCTGGTTGTACCAGGTCTCCAAAACCATAGGAGCAAGTTCTTAAGCTCCCACAAAAGCTGAATTATGCAGGTCTGTGAGAACAAAAGAGTAAGCCCTGGAGGGAGAGGCAAAGATCTCTGTGTGCCTGCCAGAGAAAGAGCAGGACTTCTGCAGAGGTAGAGGCAGAAAGTAACACAAAATCAAGAGACAGAGCAATCACTCGATCTTTGCTCAAGAGAAGGCCTTGCAACATCTTTTCTCGGTTATACAGATGGTCAAGAGGAGCTAGGTGAAGAAAATGCTGGTTGTTTGATTTTGACAGTGAAGAAGTACTTTTTCAGTCCTTGTAAATAAATGTATTTGACCCAAAGAAACATCTACTTTCGCCAGTTCCTCCCTTGGGTTGAAAGTACTTGTCAGGACCTGGATTTTGCCTCACTATGTGATTTATACGTGGAGTGTAATACTGTAAAGTCATCTCCCTGCTTTCTCTGAAATGCAGCTCGCAGTGCTTTTTTGCTTTACTGAGCAGGAGTGATGATACATACGTTAAGCACTGTGAGGCACTATAGTAACTGGGGCCAATTAGCTGCTACCTGAGGGCAGTAGCTCCCAGATGTGGGATATCAGACAACTGCAAGCCTACAGAACTGCTAGCAGATCACTCATTATTCTCCTCCAGAGACTTTTAATTGGGGAATTAACACACAGTATTTTTAGTGAGAGTCCTCAGAACATTTATCTTCTTCTATGGCATGTTAGTCTCTCGGGGAGAACTATTTGGGAAGCAACCATTGCTTGAGGTGACAGTGAGGAGTTATTTTCTCTGAAATCCCTGTTGACATGAGTGGCTGATACAGACAGTAGGCAAAAGACATGCGTGCCTTAACTGCATTCCCAAACATATGATTAGCATTAAACAAATAAACCAGTCTCAGGTACCTTATGGGCTGCTGACTCCAGTCTCATGCTGATGGTTTCTAAACTGAACTTGGCTACAAACCTCTGCCACAAAGAAGACCAAAGGAAATTACATGCTGGGGAATTCAGCATGGTTATTAATGTGAAACATGCTAAAAGAGTCAAACAAGAGAGTCAGCTGATTTATGGGCCAGCAGACAACATTCAGCTGGGTAAGTTCTAAGAGTAGCCCAGAGAACTGAAGATAGAGAAGTATTCTCTGGGTTACATCTTACCTGATCAATACCATTAAAAACCAGTAGGGTCAAATTTCTAGATGCTCACCGGGGGAAAGGGATTTCTCAGGGCTTCCATCATGTTTGCTAATACCTTTTCTGTAAAAGTCAGACCCTTTTGATCTGACTGTAGTGGTGAAATATCTGAGGCACTGCAGTTCTTTGCCTACATGGAAAGAAAGCAGGAGGGAACCTTGGTAGGCAACGCATGCCTATATTTACTTATAATATTTTCTCTGGGTTTTAAGTTCTGAATTATTAGTGTTATGCTAATAAAATCCACTTAAGCTCATGGAACACTCTCCCATTTAAAGAGAAGTGATTTTGGCAATTTGCCAGCAGCCTAGCAGGATATTAATCAGACAATACCTAGGGACCAACACTACTATATTGCTTTTAATCTTTTGACCAGTAAGGAAAACAGGAAGAAATCCATTTCCCTCCTTTCTTTGCTCAATGGGATAACCAGCTGGTGCAGACTTGCTGCAGATTAGCTCAATTTGGGAGCAAATATTTGGGTTTCAGATGGATAAATGAGAGAGCAGTACTACTTTCTCCCCAGCTGTCATGCAGCCGGGTGCCATTCATGCTCACAGTGGTGCCCTGCAGGTCTTTGGCTCCCAGAGCCACATATTAATAACAGAATGTCACCTTGCATTGCAAAAGTATATAGCTTTTATCAGATGTGCCTAGAAAGGGAAAGTTTGCTTGGCTGTGCTGGGCAGTTATTTAAGGTGATGACCACAGATGGCTTTCAGGACCAGATTTTCAGCCTGTACAGTGAGTGTGACAGTGGCAGCCACAGGGAGGAGAGGAAAAGACCTCCAAGGCAGTGACTCCACTGAGCACCAAGCAGAGAACACACTGTGGCTGGGGACAGTGCAATGTGAGGGGTCTGGTTTGTTTGCCCCCAGATATGAACACATGGAGTAGAGCAAGAAATGTGTTATGTTTCCATGTCCTTGCAGAACTACCCTTTAAAGATGTCCTCTCTGAGCCTACAGGAAGTCCTGCTATGTGTGTATGTCCCGTAGAAACTTTTGGGGAGTCTCTGGTGGGATTTAGGTCTGAGCTGATCTTCCTGTGCTGAGATGAGGAACAAAAACGATTTACCCGGATCTTTAAGACAGATTCTGTATTTTTTACACAGGTCTTTCTGACCAGCAGTGAAAGACAGAAAAATGAAAGCCCTTTAATATCCCAGGACACTTACCTGAAGACAAATGGATCAGTTCTTCTGCCTCAGCATCCTTTGCTGTGAGTCCTGGTGGGGAAAACCCATTCCACAGAAGCTCCTGGTGGAATTATTTGTTTCCCACAGGGACATAGCCCATCAAATCAGCTCTGCCAGCTTGCTGCAGAAAATGGGGCCAGGAGTCCTGAGCAAATTAGTCCTGCAGCAGCCCTGATAAAAGGAGCAAGTCATCTAAAAAGAAGAGGCATCATTAAACTTCCTATCCACATGGTGAATGAAGAACTTTGACTTGAGGAAGAAAGGAAACGTGTTCTTTTTGTTAGCTTCATCCAGAGAGAAAGAAAATCTTTGAGGTATTTTGTGGCATGTGGCTCCTGTTAGGTTTCAGCCAGCTGAGCTGTTCTTGAAAGCTTTGGAATGTAATTTCAACCATAATTGATCTGCAGAAACAGAGGCAGTGAGGGTGCCCTGTTGTATGGAAGTCCTGGGTGAAAACCCTTACATTGTGTCTAAGAACACAGATCAACAAATGTGAATCTGGAGAGCTGAATTCCTGGAATCTGGCTCTGCCCTAAATGATGGAAAATTGGAACCATTGCTGGATGGGGGATGGTGCTTTTCAACTCGTATTTGAGTCAGTTGACTAAAACTCATCTGTAAACCTTCAGCATTGCTGTTGAAAAGATTTAATTTCCCACCATTTTTACTTTATGGCTCAGGATGCATAAATACTGAATTAGACATAGAGCTTTTGGTGTAAGCCAGCATAATCCTTTTACCACTGAATTGTTGTGTTATACAGCATTTTGACTGCTCTGTGTCTATGTGAAATTGCTGTCTAACATGTATTTCTTAAAATTGGTATTTGCCTTTTTGGACGAATCTGTTAAAAAATTCTAAAAGGAAATTATGCAAAATAGAACAATTAACTCTTTAGTCCCTTGGGTGGAAAATGCTTGAGTTTGCACTGTTTCAAACTGCCTTTGAAAGAACTGAAATCGTTCGGTGGCATGCTACAATGGTGGAATTTTTTTATAGGCTAGTTAAATTATTTTCATGGCACAAGGAAACTCCTTACACACTTCTGTATCTGCAAAGGAATGAGTAGTGCGTTTGCATTGTACTGGGACCTTGAAAGTACACTGCTCTGAATGAGGTGAGCTTGGTCCAGGCCAACACAAAATAATGACTGATATTTTAATGGCAATTCAGTGCCATGAAACAGGAGTTGATACCTCTGCTACAACAAAGTAGATCCCAAGAGTGAAGCCAAAAAAAAAAAAAAAAAGAAAAGAAAAAAAAGACAGCATTTTTGAGTGTTCTGCTTTTCCCCAGCTCTCACTGAGATTAGAAAGGAGAACTTGATGGCAAAGATTGGTGTTTATGGAGCCGGAAGTATCTTCTCTCTTCAAAGGGAAGAGGAGCTCTCAAATCTGCTGAGAAGTTTCCCATTAGTTTTCAATCATTGGACCAGTCCATATATGAAAGAACTACTTTATTTCTACCTCTGATAGGAAGCCCATAGAGAAGTCTGTGTGAGGGAGCTTGGAACCATTCTGCTGGTACTTATGTGTATACTGTTCTGGAAAGAGAAGTTCCTGTTCTATGTTGTCTTCTAGGAACAAAATATCTGGCCTTCCATGTGCCATTGATTTTCTTCTTCTGAACAAAGCCAGGAAAGAGTTTCCTGTTACATTTTGGCGAAGTTGGTGATGTGCAGAGTGAGTATGTCAAATAATGGTGTTCTAGTGTATAACAACCAAGTCAACACTAATAAAAGTTTGCTGTCTTTCTAAAACGATCCTGTGCAAGAGGGTGTGAAACGCTCCAGGACTTAAAATGCAAGGAGATAGGATGTATACAAGGCACTGAAATGAAGCTAATTAAAATGTCAGATAACATGAGTTTAGATTGTTTGAAACAGCCCTTTTTGTAAGACAGTGAGATCTTCATTAGAAGGCCACAAACATAACTTTTTAATAAAAATTAACCTTAATAATTTTTTGCAACAAGTCTGACCTCTGCTGCCTACAAATGTGGATTGATATCTCAAAGTACATACTGCCTTTAGTGTTCTTGTCAAACCTGAGCTGTGATGCATGGAGTTATTCCCTACTTGGAGGGATGCTTCTGTGAAACTTAGCTAATAAAAACGTGACACAGCCAGTGACTGATGTCTGTTCTCTCAGGGCGTGTTAGCGTGGGACAAACACTGCATATACATCCTCTTCTTGACACTGAAAAATGAGACACATCTAGTAAAAAACATAATATATGCTCTAAGGTCTTGCAGTGACCTTGTCATCATCTTTCTCCTTCCTCACACACCTTTTTCACCTCTCAACCCTTTCCCTCCCTTCTGTTGTAGGCTCTGAACCTACAATTTATCTTCCAGTGAGGTCTCTGCTGCCTCTGAACATGTCATACGCTTGCACATAGACCCTGGCAGGGTCTGGTCTTCCTCTGTGGGAAATCTCAGGCTGCTTTTAGCCAGCTTGGACCATTAGAGGACAAAGAAATAAGCTTTTCCTGGTAAAATAAAGATATACCTAAAAAATTGAAACAATCCTCAGCAATGAATCCAAATCCCAATTCTAGCAACCTGGTAATTTGTCAGTGCCAGGCGGCAGCCCACTATTAGTCTTTTTCTGGATAGAGATGACAGAGCTCTGTTGACAAGCTGTAGGACTTATTTCAGGAGCTGGCACCTGGCTCCCTGGCACGTCCCCATGACGACTGTGTCACGCTCCTTGTTGCTGCCTTTGGCTCTGCAGAAGTTGCTGCCTGGTGCTCTCAGCCTGCCTGGTTGGGAACCTTGCTATTTATTTCCATAATTACATGTCCATGCACTGCTGTCCCCAGGCCTGTCTGAGGCTGAGCAGAGCCTGCCACGCCAGCAGAATGCGTGTTCCAGCTCTCGCACACATGGAGCATGAGGCTTCTTATCCTTCTTCAGAGGGGCTAGAAGGTGCTTTGGCCTCTCTTTTAGCCTCCCTCTCCTCCTACATCCCTTTATTCCTATTCCCCTGAGCTGTTTACTCTCATCCTTGCTCAGTGTCACAAGATCACTGGGTGCCTCCCCAGGCTGTGAGTCTGCTCCATCCCTTCTCACTAAAGGCCACGGCATCTGATCTAGAGCTTTCCCACTCCTGCTGCAAGAAAATATTTAGCATTTTAATATCTTTTCACATTTTTAGAAGTAATTTATGTATGAACATACACAGTGCTTAGTAATCATTTCTCGGATGAATGTGGAATTTTTCTAAAATTAAACTATCATTCTTTTCTCTTCACACTTGGCTGTCATATCTTTCTTAATGCAAATCAGTCATTGACTAGAGACACCTACTGTAAGAAGCTATTTTAGCTGTCTGATCGGTTATAAATTGATTTTAAAAGTGGAGACCGTTTTGGGGAGATAAGCCGGGATTGGTAGGGAATGGAAAAAATAATTCAAAAGGGAAGTTTTTATTTGAATGTAAGTGACTATTTACCTCTATCTCAAAGACTGTAATCCAGGGGTCCTATCTCTCTTTCCTCCTGCTTTAACTCTAAGACCACAAATTCCTCACCCGCCCTGGTGCTGTACAATGCAGAGCCTTTGAGTACCAGTGATGGGTACCCCAAGGAAAAAATATTTCCCCTTTATGTCTCCATTTGATACCAGGCCAAAGGAAAAGAGAACATTATCTCTGAAGGAACCTGGCTACTCTTCTGCTGTGAAGCAAGTCCCTTAGCACAGGAATGAAAAGGAATCCATTATGGTTAGCTTCAGAGAAACCTCTCTTTGCTGCAGTATTTCCCCCTGCTATGCTTCAAGTACTCTTCAGAGGGAAAATTCACATTTTCCAGGCAAAGAAAATGGTTTTGCTAACACAGTAGTGGTCTGCACAAAGCAAGAGCAAAGCAGAGAAGGTTCACTGAATGCAACTTGGGAAGTTCGAAAAATGAGAACTGTTTTCTGGTTTTCTTTTTTGTGCTCTTTTTTCTTCAGGGCCAGCTCTGATGTTGTCTGCTGGGGCATGAACAAGGGACTCAATTTTTAAGGCACGTCTGACTTTTCTCTTTGCATTTTTTTTTCTGTTGCTTGCACTGCCAGTTCTTTGTATGTAATTAAAAGTATGCAAACAGTGGCTGAGGTTTTAAATTAATTCAGTTTGAGTGAACATGCTTACTAACTTTAAGGTTTGCATGCTGTGTCTACAGGAACAGTAGTTATCCTAGCATAAATATTGGGAGAGAGTCAATTTTGAAGCCACACAGATAAACAAACATAGAAAGCAACTTCTACTACCTAGAAGTACTTCTGTGCTTCCTTGATCTGTTAAACCATTTCTTTTTTCCTAACAAACTACAGTTATGCAGCTCTATTCAGATTTGATTATTTATGATCAATCCACCTTGTCAAAGTTTCTGAATACTGTTAGTCAAATGTATTTGAATAAACAAATGCATGTAACAGTTGCAGCATATTTATAGGTATTCAGAGAGCAGAAGAAGAACCTAATAAATCAAATCAATTACAAATTGCCTGTTCCTTGTTCCTATTGTCCCCCGAATAGTTGTAATTGGGAGCTCAAAGCTGAGCATTCTTTATTACTTTAGTAAAATTTAACTTGACATGATTTTTAGTGCCTAGACTTTTGGTTTCTTAGATGTGTACAGGATTTCTAACATGCTCCATTTAATACAAAATTCAGGGCAGTAGTTATAACCCCTCTCTACTCCTGAGCTAGAAACAGAGTGCTGGATCAGATCGCAACTCTGGAGTGAGGCCAATTGCTAAAGAAAGTAATTCCTCTGCCCCTCACCTTTCACGTATTAAGATACCCCTTGCCTGGCTTCCAAGGAAGCTCCATGGGAACCCAGCACTGCAGCTGCATCAGTGGGAAGGTGCGATGCCTTTGGCAAAGCTGTGTGGCATAGCCTGGAGCCACCCCATCCTACCACGCTGTAAAGGGAAAACACTTCCCAGTTCCTTCTGACAGCTCCTCACATCAGCTGAGCTCAAAGCCTTATGCCATCTGTTTGCATCTTTGTTGCAGCCCAGGAAGTTCTGTTTTATAAAGAATTCAGCAGCGGTGCCTCAGCTACAAGTGAATGCAAATACACGGCTTCAGTATAATGGTACAGGAGCAGTTGCAGCCTAAAGGCCCATCTCCCCACTGTCCTGTTTTGCAGCAACAACAAATGGGATGAGCAGGGCTGGTCCCACTGGTTTCCCCTCAGTCAGGAAACTGATGTGTTGTTTACAACCAGATATGGAAGGACGGCCTTGGTCCATAGCTGTGCACTGTCCTGAGAGGCAGAAGCCAAAACACCCTGCAACCCACACCTTTGGAGCACAGCATTGTCCCCCTGGAAGTCAGCTGTGCCACTTCCAGATTTTCCATCACAGTATTTGACAGGCAAGTTGTGCACAGGGTGCCTCTAGGCTTTGCAATGCTGCAAAGAGCTTGAGCTCCTACGTGTGCCTTTCATGACAGGGCTGCTCTTGTGTGGCCACCTCTGCTTCAGGATCTTGCTTCTTCTGTCTTGGGAGAACAAGACATAGACTACAAATGTGCTCCTTGTGACCTGGGAGCTTGACAACCTCATGCATGGATGTCTGCCAAGGCACCTGCCTGCATCTTCCTCTGCCTGGCTCAGCTGAGTGGTTTGAGCTGATGATTTGGAACGGGTGGATGTGAGTCCTCAGGTCACAATGGCACTGTTTCATGCTCTGCCTGACCTGTGCCTCTCTGCTATTGATTTATTCTTGGGTGATAATTTGGAGGCTGGGATGTCCATGTGATTGCAGTGATATGTCTGCCTCTCCAGTTCAGTTAGTGCAGCCATTTCCTTACACACTGATACAGACACACAAACATTGGTCTCTCTGGGTGCTTGTGCAGACCTACAGCCATTCCAGTACCAGACCCCTGGCCTCTCTCTGGTATTCATCCCCTGACATATGGTCTCTCCAATAGTTGGCTCCTTTATCCTACATACACCATGCAGTCTTACAGGACTGATGTTCCCTAGGGAAACACACTAGTTTCTCCACTCAGACACACAGGCTCTCTGACTCACAGCTGGAATTCAGTTGCTGAAAACACCCCCTCCTCATAGATCCCCCCACCATGCCCACAGAACAGGGTCCTTCACCCAGGAAAGCAATTAGAAATGCAGTTTAACAAGAAGACTGGGGTGATCAGGGCATGAACAAAAAAAAGGACACTTATCAGTAGCCTGTTCAAATGAAACTGGCTTTTTTTATCCACTTATCTACGTATTTTGCCTGTTCCCTTGCAAGCAACCTTCATCCTCCTGTTCTTGCCTTTGGTCTTTAACCTTAATATTCTGCAAGTATCAGATATTCCCGCTACTCCCTTTAAGACATCCCAAAGTAAGTTTTACGCAATTTCCCAAGTACCCATCCCATAATGAGTCCCAAACACCTGCAGGCAGTAACTCTCCTCAGACTGCAAGGCTGTCTGGTGAGAGCACTTCCCACAGACTCCTCCAACACCCAGACCATGGCTGCTGAGGTCCCTGGGAATATGCAGGACTGGGTGCTACAGGGCTTCCTCTGCTTGGTCCTGTGTGAGGCACTATGGTACTGGGTTGGAACCAGATCTGGGGTACATGTGCATGGAGCAGGGAAGGGATGTGTTGAACCTCTTGTAGGTGAGGTAATGTCCTGCCCCTCAACATTCCAGCCCCTGCAAGCCTCACAAGGCAGCCCTATGGCAGCTGGCAGTCAAAAAAGCCCAAGAACACTACAGCACATGCTTCACCTCCTGGAGCCCCTAACCCACCCTTGAACTGGTCGAGACAGTGGGAACACTGTCCCTCACCCTGCCCTGGAGCCCCACAATGGACAGTGGGTCAGAGGTCCTGACTAGAAGGAACACAAGCACAAGGACCAGAGCAGATAAAATCAAAGGCATATGCTCTCCATGTTGTTGTAGGCCTGCCATCTGGGCATGTGAGAGCTGGTCTTCCACAAGATTCCAGTGGTATATCTGTGTCTCCTCCTTTCTCCTTCTCTCTTCTTGCTCCCTCTTCATTTTTTTTTCTTTGCTCCTCTCTTGATGTTTTGGGTAACTTAAAAATTGAGGGATTGATGTCCCTCCATCCTTAACCCAGCACATTCTGGGTTGGTATTTTGATGGAAAGTTTTGTTTACATCAAATGATACCCTTTTGAAATTTAAACAAGTTCTCTTATTTCCTCCCTTAAGTTATCAGTAGAAGTACCTCTGTGGAGACGAAGTCTGTGCCTTCTTCTCTTTACACTATCTTAATGTATTAAAGAACTCCTATATATGTTTATGTATCTAAAGTAAAACTCCTATCTGAGCCCATGAGCTTGTGGCTCTGGGGCTGAGGTGTTACACTGTCCCGTGCCTTTCTCCAGGCCTTTATGTTTATGGTGATTAGCCCTTCATCATACAAATAACAGTTCCCACCACTGTAAATGTGGATGGCTCTCAGAAGGGTAATCCCTGAGTTTGTACCATTAAGTGTCAGCAGAGCTGCAGTTTGATCTTTATCAATTGCATGACTCTTGTATCTTCTGTATTTTCTCATGTGATAGATTTCTTCAGTCAATACAGTCTTTACAGTCACATTTGGTAAAAATATCTCCTAAAGCACATTTATTGCTACTTTTTTTAGGAATTTACGTTATGAGGATAATGAGGAATGTGTTTGGCATGTAAATACTAGGCAGGCTGGGACATTATGTGTCTCATTTGGTAACTTTGTAGTAGAAGACGACTATTTAGTCTTGATAGAAAATCTACCATGGACTTCTCAGTAAGATGTGCTGCTACTTCCTTCTGTGAAGGACATTGTGTGCGAGAATACTGAGAGCCTTCAGGAGGTGGTTGGGGAGGGTACCCAATACTGTGTAAATGGAGTTACTGTTCTGTTGTTATTTGACAAACTATATCCAGAAATTATTAGACTATATGCAGAAAACCTGTAAATTATTACTGTGAGATATAAGCAGGATACACTTGACTTTGAAGACAGCCTGCAGGGTTAGGGATGGGATGGGTCTTCTCAGTTTACAGACCAGCAGAGCTGGGGCTTAGTGCATGCTCAAGAGCACCAGGTATAAACATTAATTTGTTGTCATATTAAAAACAAACCAGCCATAAGTCACCCCTGTGCAAACTACCTGCCCTCTGCCATCTCCCCCGCAATAGCCAGAGATGTGAGGTACCAACAGCTCTGGAAACACTGAAGCTGCCAATATAAATATTTTTGATTCAACTCTGTGCAAAGGACATGTGCATAAACACACGAGGTACACGGAAACATTCCCAGGATGGTGACTTCAAAACCATTTGCAAACTTCTGTTTACTATTGGCAAACGTTTCCAGGAGACATGTTTGTGAAGAATATGTGTAGAATTTGGCACCATAGCTTGAGGCTTTATCCAGCAGCTGCTAGAGAAATGGCATAATACCTGTGTTGCCAGGCTTGACACAGTTAGAGATGAAGCACTTCTTTAGATTATTATGGACTTAATTCCTTTCTTGGCTACAGAATAGTCATATTTGATGTTGCCTGCTTGGAATTGCTTGAATGGATTAACGACATTTTTGATAATATCTGCCAAGAGTATTTTGACTCAGCCTTTCACAATTACTCATTTTTTTACATTGTGCATCAGTTTAGAGTATAACACAGACAAGGAAAAGGTGTTGAAAATGGAAACCTAATAGTGTTTTTTTTATTTCTTACATTCATGTAATAGGCTTCATGTTGGAACGAATGTAGTTGTCTAGAGAAGCAGACCAGATGTGATTTTAAAATTCCTTCACTACTTTGGGTATCTGGATGTTTTTGTATAATAAACTACTTTGAAAGACTAGTCAGCCAGCCAGCTGCCAGAGACATTTTAAAAATGTCTGAAACTTACCAGAAGCAAGAAGCTGGTAAGGAATACCATGGTGCTTCCAGTACAAGCACACAGTCTGTATTTGTTGCAGATACTGGTTGCAAGACTCAGTGGTCGAGAAAAAGTAAATATGTCACTCCTCCTCCAATTACTGTTTAAAGACAGAGAAAAATGTATTTGGAAGATAAATGATAAATGATATGTCTCTATTTCAAGCTAACCAGCAACCACTGTGATGAATCCAACTTCTCACACTTTGCAGTGAGGAAGCAGGTGCAAAAATGGTTTTTCTTGTTCTCCAGGTCTGGAATGGTGGATAAACAAGTCATAATTGCTACTGAAAGAGTGATCTTTTTTTTTTAGTTCAGCAAATTTATTTCGTGCCAATGCACTGGAAAATTGGAATGTAGACCAGAGAAAAACTCACTTAGAATAATAAAGTGTATGTTGTGTTGGTTCTTGCATATAGACAAGCCACCAGGTGTCTTTGTGCCTTTTAGAGAGGCATCACTGTTGATGTTTTTGAAAACAGAGAAAATCTGTGAATTTAAGACTTGTTGAAAGGGAGTGCATTTAAAGGAATTTTGCTGATCTTGAGTAAACATGAGAGTTTTCATCAGAGCTTTCATCAGAGCTTTCAAAAACAAGGAATTCTTGAGTCATCTATGTACATCTTTTGTATATATAAGCAGTAACTTTTATGTCGTACTCTCTCATATCTTTTAAGAATTTCCTTTGAGCTATACATATGAAAACTAAACAAATAATAAAAATATGACCAAATGAAGTGATGCTGCCATTAGGTGTATTGTCACTACGAATAAGCCATCATTTAGAAAATGTTACACCTAAATGAAATCTATAAAGAAAATTGTCATCAAAACAAGTCTCTATTATTTGTTGTGACAGTGACAGTGGCTGAAGTTTCTCACCTTGGTTCATGACTAAATATTATATCCTTTCTGTCATCAAAGGAGATAACTTTGCTAGCATTTGAGGGAGGCCTGAGCACATGCTCTTTAGCCATTACTTTATTTTGTAGTGAGCCTTTTTGAAGGTTCTGATGTGTACTTTTGCTGTTGGAGCTGTGTTATTTGCCTTATTTTTGCTAGGCTGGTATATGACATTTTATTACAATTTCTTGTAACTATGCCCACACTATATATAATTGGCATATGTAAAATAGATGTAGAGTTACTAAAAGTAACAGAAATACAAATAGTGATAGTATAAAAAGACAGCTACTACTGTTTTATGCGTCTAAAGAGTAACTGCACTTCCAAAATAATTAGCCATATAAAGTTGTGGTTGTATCTAGAAATATTTTTTAAATCTAAACTTTCTCTGTAGAATTTATCTGTCCCTGTTTCCAGCTAAAAGACTGCAACATAGAAGTGTCGTGGGTTGGAGAATGGAAATCATTTCTCCCCTTCCCGGCTTGGTCCCGTTTGGAGTCCCGCGGGTTGGAGTGGGGCCCGCCCCCAGTGCAGCCTGGCGGGCGCGGTTCGGTGGGCGGCGTCCAATGAGCTCTTGCTGGACTGTGGGGGGTCCGGGGGAGAGGGCATGGGCCTCGAGCCAGGGCAGCCCAAGCTGCGTCTCTCCTCTCGGGCGCAGCGCCGGGTGACCGAGGGAAGCCCTGGGCCCCGAGCGAGAGCGCTCCCGGAGCCTGGTGGCACCGGTGGCACCACAGTAGCACGGTGTGGCATGGCTGCAGCAGCGGCAGCCCTGCGGCGGGGGCCGGTTTTTCCCCCGGCAGCAGGGGAAGCGATGGTGTGGTGACAGCCGTGGCGGCAGCAGCGGTGCCGGCTCCTTGCCCGTGGCGGCGCGGGAAGGGCCGGCCGCTGGGGTCTCCTGGCCGTCGCCGCGGTACCGG